>JBBBDQ010000355.1:600000-690000 GCA_037127315.1 Ascarosepion bandense
CCACTAAGCATCGTCAACCGTTTCGCTACCAGCAAAATGCATTTACAATTTCACAAAATATAAGTTAGTGCTATCAATAGCTAAAGAGTAATGAGATGAACAGAAATGTTCTCGGCCTGTAACTCTTCTTAACTTTACCCAAGCGTTAAATGCTCTCCTGAGAGAGTATTTTACTTTCCATCAATATTATTTTTATTATTCTACTTTAATTTTATTATGATAACTATAGCAAATAACGCAATACCGGAGCACATAGTAAGGGTGTAAATCATGACAAATATCCATAAAAAAATCTTAATAGCTGTCTAGTAAGTGAGAATCATGGGTATAAGAAGGAAAGATGACGATTGACCCTTGACTTGAAGGGGTTAAGATTTTAGTGCTCAAGAAGGAAGACACGCAAGCGTCTGTTATACAAAGCAGAAGTAATTAGGAAAGTGTACCCTGTCCTAACGGGAAATCTGAACTGTGTGGAACTGAAGAGTTCCTGAAAATAGCGATAACGAAGCGACAGACTTGCAATGTTGCATCTGTGGGTAAATAGGTTATAGAGGAGAAACTAATCGTTCCACACAAGACCGCGTAACCGATTTTGAACTCAAGAATGGAAAGTGAGAGTTGGGGATGTCCTGCTCAGATACGTCAGCAATATTCTATTTTTGATCAAGTTTTAATTTTGTAAAGATACAACATGGCTTGTGTTTTATGCCTCCTGGAGCAATATAGTGAGCTGACTATATTTTTTTAGCTTCTTTAGCAATAGATTATATATATGAGATTTATTTGAGGTCTGGAGTGAACAAAGAGACCCAGCAGACATCCAAAGCATTGAAATACTTGAGCAATCACGCTCTACGTGTGATTTGTTCAAGGTCCATGCAAATAAGTGTACACATACGTGTGCACAGTAAATATGGTGATTTTGTAAGCGCAGCTTAAATGCGACACAAGGCCGAAAGTATGGGACACCCAGTGATGATCGAACTCACTACTCAATTGTAATGATTCTAGCGAGACAAACTTGGTAACCATTACACCACTTCGAGGTGCCCATGCACAGTATTTATGAGTGTAAAATACTATATTCACTGCGCCAAATATGCAGTTGATTTTTAGCTATTATTTTATGCCTGCATCTAAATCAACGCTATTAACAGCGCTTATAACTTGGGTGTCTAAAAATTAACCTTGCCAGAACAGTTGAAATATACATTCCCAAGCGTCGCAACTGGCTTCATTTTAACATAATTTGGCTTTTGTAACAAGTTTGCTTTTCATCGCGAATCAGAATGGGAGTGGGGCAAATTCTATACAATTTCAAAGGGTGGCGGCAGTCAATTGAGTAATTCTTGCCAACAGCAATAAAAACGGTTGTTTAGATATTCCCAGCGGAGGACGGTCCTTAGTTCAGGACGCCGTGTTGTCTGAGGAGGGGACAGGAAAACGGTTTTCTTGTCGAGAGTTGAAGTAAATTAACCGAAACTCCTCATTGCAGATGTGCCAACTTGCTCACGTTTGCCATCATTCACACTCGCCTGCAACCTTGTTGTAATTGAGAACATTTTGGGATCGGTAGAAGAAAGCAAAATATCACTTGAATTAGATGGAATACCTATTTAATAAAGTAGCTATTTAGCTATGATAAATAAAAAATATTCAGTTGACGTCAATAACGCTTTCAGCTAGCCCAAAAAGGGAATTAAATCATCTGGCTTTTTGCCTTTTAGTGAAATGTTCCAAAGTGGGTCAGGCCGATAACTTTTCAGTACTGTTAAGATAGATCATAGAATGTGTGGATTTCTATCCTTCATCAGATATCATAGACTGGCACAATAAAGAAACAAAGAACGTTACAAAATGACAAAACCTATATCATATGAACTTCCAACAGCAGTAACAACAAAAGATGGATAGCATAGGTAACCCGAAGAGAAAATAATTACATAATCAAGATAATGATTTTCCATACTTCCTTAAACAAAAGCATAGGAAAGAAATCCCATCAATACTAGAAAGGTTGATCACGGTGAGAACACTATTTTCCGGTAAAACTTTTAAGAGAAAGAATTTTTAAATTTCAACTGGCAACAGCAATGACCCCCTCGGTTAATGAATAGCAAATGTTTCCTTATAAGAAAATGGCTAGAAGGAAACATTTACTATTCATTGACTGAGGAAGTAATTATGTTGCTAGTTGAAATTTAGAAATTTATCTCTTAAAAAAAGTTTCTCCCTTTTTAGCAAAAGGAGAACCTTTTTTAAGAGAAAGAATTTCCCGGAAGCTATTCCTCACTCCCACCACACCATTTTCATCATTGTCAGGTAGTTGCTAGCTACCTGTCACGACCTCACTTACCCTCAATATGCTCTTTGTGAGTTAAGATTTCCAAGCCATTCTTCCTCGCTATGTGTTCAAGAAATGTCACCTCTCTCCTTCCGATTCTGAGCATAAGCATCTTTGTTGCCATTTTCTTTAAAAATTCCTCGTTGATTACTCACTCCACTCATGGGATTATCCGTTTCTTTCGATATAATCCCCTATTCTGCTGCCTCCACTTTTCTCATCATCCGTGGGGAGATTATACAGCATTCACAACCATAAAAGAGAATAGATATTACATAGCATTCTTTGTTTCTAACCAAATCTTTCTGTTTCCCCGCACAATGCCTCTTTTTCAAGTCAAATGCATGTTCTGATTTCGGTCTTTTTCTATCCTATCACCCTTAACCTCGACCAGTGTATGTGTAGAATACATCGCATTATATGAATTGGACTAGATCTGTATTGATTGTACTGTTTTCTACAAAATGCAAATGCCGTCTGAAATAATCATGCCGCTGTGAATTGTCCATGTTATAAAATAAACGTCCCTGTTTTAAAATATCTTTATTATAATTCTGCTTGTACCACCGCCCACCTTCGTTAGTTAATTCATTCCTTGGTTATTTCGCACTACCGTTACCCTTTGCTAATACCTCATAAATCTACATAAATTGTAATTGTTTCTTTGTTTCAAGTACCTTCGAATAATACTCATACACGTAGATAAACACACGCATACAGATATAAACGTAAAAACATACAAAAGCTGACACATACATAAATGTACTCAGATAAATATACATACCCACATAAAAATACACATGCTAAATATATAGATATGAAAACCCACACATATATTGACATATGATTTTGCTTGTCCCCACCTTTGTTAGTTAGCCTCTTAGTTTGCACGACCATTACGCCCTACCAATAGTTCATGAAAAATTTACTATTCCGTGTTGACTGCGTGAAAACACGGAATTGACATATCAGAAACCGTACTTGGTTTTATTTAGGAAATAAAAGAAAGAAGGGAAGAGAGAAATGTTTAGCGTCTGTTTCGGTGAAATGAAAAATTTCTATTTTTTTATTATTTGTACACCCGTACCCTATATTTATTAATAAAAATGTTTGCAAAACATGTTTTTGGCTAGTTTGATTAATATATATATATATATATATATATATATATATATATATATATATATAAGATTAATATTCAGAGACAAAATAATCATGCCTTAGAAAAGAATTTTAATAAAATAATAGCGTATCGTACAAAATAGGCTCCATGCCGGGGAAGGTGGGGGAGAATAATTAAAATAAATAATTTAATTATGTCAGAACTTATATTTTTCATATGCACCCGAATATTATTTGCCAAAGTAAATCTCTTCTACTGTGGTGTTTACGTTGTAACACAGGGAATTTTCCGTTCATAGCAATTGATGATTTGGTGTTATCTTGATAAACTGAGATTGATGTGTATCCTATACTTTTCAATTAGAATTTTGTCTATTCCACTCTTATATCTTGGCAGCCTACCTACAGTCACTTTCTCTCTGACGTGATGTGGCTTCTTTCTCTCTTTACTACAGGTATTTTCATGACAACTTCTCCGACGAACCTTTTCTCTGGTTCCCCGACCACATGAATTTATGCGTGATACAAAATTGACATCTGGGTTCCATCATTTTACCGTAAAGATAGTTAAATGTAACCATTTCTGTTATTCGAACCGTTTCTTTTCTCGCACTTCTCGTTTGTGGAAATTCTTTCCGTTTTATTGCTTCCCTGATAGCTACAATCCTCAAAAACGTCAACTGCCATCTTCTATCTACTTGAATTCCATCTATCTCTTATTTTCTTCGACATTCCCTGTATCTTGTTTTTTCTCTCACTGTAATCCCTTGCTCACCAGTGATCTGTCTTGCTTGGAGTAAAATGATTATAAAAAAAAACTCAATTTCCTGATTCTCTGCACATTATAACATTTTCACCCTTGTTGCCAGTGGAGTATGAAATCGGCATTTTATAGAAGTCTACTATTTTATTATTTTTATCAAGAATGCTCACCTAATACATGGTTCAAAAGGTGTTCAATGTAGCGGGTTACTGAATGAAGTGTGTGATGTGAATATAAGGGGAGGAAGTAGGTTATGAAAATATGTAGAATAGATAACGTTTGATCCTAGATTTGAAGAGGTTAAGATCGTAGGATTCAGGGAAGCACTTCACGATAATTTGTTCCCTACATTAGCGGTTATTGACAAGAAGCTTTCTGAATGGAACTACCTTTTTGCTAATGGAAACTTTATCTCTTGTTTTCGGGTTTAGTACTGGGTTTCCGGTTCCTTCTATAGTCTTTTCATTCTATTTCACTCCCAGTAGCCACCTTGCGTCTTGGTGACATTATCACCTTGTTGAATTGATTAAAAAAGTACGAGTAGAATCAGCGTGATTCTATCCTGTAGACATTGCAAGGCTGGTCTCAACTGTAATGATCGCAAAGATAGTAAGTGAAAACTAGAAAGAAATGAAAATCTGAGGAAGGACTGAGACTATTGACATAACAACATTGCTATGTTGATTGATACAGAGAATGATCGTGGAGATGGTAATAGACTTTTCTCATTCTTATGATAAAAGAAATGCATGAATAAGTGAAAATGAAAATGCCAAGAACAAGCTAACTCGGACTTGCGAATAGAATCTTGGGGAATAATTGTTAAAACTCACGAACAATTGCAACATAGATCGATATGAATTGCCTCGAATAAATAGATACGAACAGAAATAGCAAGCTATATATACTTTTTTCATTATATATATATATATATATATATATATATTATCATTATATATATATATATATATATTATCATTATATATATATATATATATATATATATATATATTTATTATCATTATATATATATATATATATATATATATATATTATCATTATATATATATATTCAGAAATTATAACATGCATATGTTACAATATCACTACAAAAGTAACTATTTTGTTTCGACACTTCTTGTGTCTTGTCAAGTGATGTGGTCATTTTAATTTGAATGGTTTTAAAAGGTTAAAAACAAGCAAGACCCCTTTAATCAGGGAGGCATTATTGTATGTATAATGTGATTGGTCCACAATGTGATTAATTTGGAAAAAAAAATCTCGTAATACACATAATATACTTATAATCCTACCAATGACGCATAATACTTATAATCCTACCAATGACACATAATACTTATAATCCTACCAATGACACAGCATTGCCATCCACGGATGCAGATAATCTTTTGGAGTGGTTAAAGAGAGCTCATTTCATTTTCGCCATGATTCTTTCGCGCTAAATAATTCATTTTTCATCACCTGTAATTGCTGACTTAAAAAATGGGTCGTTCTAAATTAACATGCTTCCAAATCCTTTCATGTGAACGCGAGTGTCTCTCAAGGCTCTATCTTTGTTCCTACGCTTTTCTTGATATTCATCAAGGATCTTCCTGATGTAATCAGGAATATCATTGCTATCTAGGCAGATGACGCCATCTACTCCCGTCTCAATATGAAATTTGCTAGGGCTGACAAAGTAAACCTTGCCTCTGCTCTTGGAAAGGACTTCCAATCTATGATAGATTGAGGTAAGACATGACTTCCAAAATTAAACTGATCTCTTTTAATCACCTAGAAAATTTTCCTGTCTTCTTTCAGTATGGATCACGCTAGTGTCCCTGAAAGCAATACACAGCGCCTCCTCGGTCTCACTCTCCAGGTCGATCTCAAGTGGAATGAATGCATGGAATCAATAGCTACACATCTACTGCTGAGAAGGATGCGTCGCTCGGCCGAGACGGGAATATTTTCTCGTCAGAATCTATTTTGTACATTTATAAATCTATAATTCATCCGTACTTTGAATAGTGTTGCCATATCTGGTCGGGTGTACCTGCTATTCATCTCAGATTTCTCTACAAATTCAAAAGAGGATGTGCAATGTAATCGGTCTCAATATGGCAGCTCATCTTCAGTCACTTTCTCACTGGCGGGGTGTGGTATCTTGCTGTCTTTTCTACAAGTATTTTCACGGCTTCTGGTCTGACGAGCTTCATTCCCTGGTGCCCTGCCCTCATGAATTTACTCGTGCAACTAGATTGGCATCTAGGTTCCTTCCTTTTACCATCAAGATATTTAAATATAACCTCCTCTGTTACTCTAACAGTTTCTTTTTAGCACTTCTCGTTTGTGGAACTCCCTTCCACACACTTGCTTCCCTGATAGCTACAATCTCCAAAGTTTTAAGTGCAACTTCAATTGCCACCTCCTATCCCCTTGACTTCCACCTCTCTCTTACACTTTCTTCGACATTCTCTGTGCCGTTTTTTCCCTCTCCTCTCTTTGCTCTCACTGTAACCCCATGCGTACCAGTGGCAGTACTGCCTTGCTTGAGATTAATACGATTATTAAAAAAAAGGTTTTCTTACATTTGTTTTGTTACATTTATAAATATCAAAAATATAATATAATATACTTTATAAAAGAACACCTGCGGTTTCTCTTTTTATTCACTATATATATATATATATATATATATATATATATATATATAACGCAGATGATACATAGATTGAAGTATGAGTAGGTTGAGATGGATACAGTTATATATATATATATATATATATATATATATATGTGTGTGTGTGTGTGTGTGTGTGTGTGTGTGTGTGTGTGATGAAACGATGGTGATGTATGAGCAGATTGAGATAGATGCATAGACAGAAAAGAATGAAAAAGAAATGAAATAGGATGGCATCTGAAATAATTAATGGATTGATAGTGTGTAATGAATTGCTACGTAATGAATGTCTTATCCTCTCGGGACAATTTAAGTGGCGGTCCACTCAAAATATCTCTGTCGTGTAATGTCCGTGAAACTGTTAATTTTGAGGTCACAATGAAATTAAATGTGCATCAACAATAGAAATGTATACTGGCCAGAATTGTTCCCTATTTTCGAAGATATTTTGACAGTCAATGAACCCATACAAGGCTTATGAACTACAACGTAACTCGTTGTTGTTGCCGTTGCATGTATCGAGACCAGAGTCTAAACTTACCAGAACCTGTCTCGTCACAAGCGAGAGAGATAAAAACACCTGTGTTTCTGCCATTGATTTGTTAAAGCAAGATCAAAGGAGAGATCAATTGCTACCCTCTGGTCATCTATATTTGAGGAGATGCACCCCTGTACCGTCATATAATCTGTATAGATATTCACAAAAAATCGGATTATGCTTTTCGGCAGGTCATTAATACAAAGCAGGTAAAGATTTGAACCCAGAAGCGTGGACTTGATAATAAAGAAAAAACATCCACTGATTTTATACCTGTAGAGCTTGAGTATCAACCCCCTACGCCACATCTTTTCAAAGGTCTTCGATATATCTACGGAAATCGTTTTCGTGATGCTTATTGTCTAACTAGCAGTATAGCCTGGCGTTTCTCGGGTGTAATGAAAGCTTTAAAACTAATCCATGGTCCTGGAGCTCAGACTCAGCCTCAAGAATATTTGTGTGAAGTTTTTTGAGAATCGGATAAAAATTGTGGATTTGTATAAAGGATATACAGACAGATAAACAGATACACACACAAACATCTTGCCTTTTATATATATATATATATATATATATATATATATATATATATATTATCAATTTTCTGCACTATTGTAAGAATTGCAACTTTGAAACTATCGTTTCTTATGTCTTTGTCTATGAGTGTATCAAATTTGATTAAAATTGGACCACTTCTTCTATAACCAGATTTTTTCGATTATCGATTTTCGATATTTATTGGGGGTACCTAGACACAAAATCTAGCTAAGAACACTCGCAGATGCTTATAGTACAACTGTGTAAATTTTCAAGAAAATCGGTTCAGCCGTTTTAGAGTCTATAGGTAACAGAAACACATACACACAGACACAGACACACACACACACCGACAAAGTTCCATTTATAAATAAGATTAGATTAGATTAGATTAGATTAGATTAGATTAGATAGATACCTCTCTGATACTGTAAGTAATGACAGTTACGGTGTGAAAAGATTTAATAATAGCAATAGCATCCTCACTATTACTATACCTTTCCACAGATAACAACTATATACATCGGCGTCTACTAAAATAGTAACCAAGGCAGACCTTGACAGACGAAGCATCCAACAGCCATATCTTACCCTTCTCAGTCTCCTTTGAACTGTGAGGGGGGCGCTTCTGGCTAAGTTTTGGGGCTTCTCCTTCCCGCAGGGTTGTCCACTAAAATCAAATTCACATGAATGGCCTCTTAAAACTATCTTAGATTCACATCCATCTCTAAGACCACCACTCCCACTCGGTGAAGAGGAAGTGGGTAAAAGGAGAGAATGACGATTCTGATAGTTTATTCAGGAACAATAGCAGTCAAATGAACTGATATTTTTTGTTTCTGAAAAAAAAAGCTAATTTCAACTCTCAAGAATTTCATTAGTATACTAGCGAAATTCTTGCGAGACAACACGCTACAGCAGTTATTATTTTTAATCTAGACTGGTGCAAGGCAACAGCAGTGTGATACTAAGAATGAAACTTAGTGAATAGACAAGTGATTGTAAGATAAACTTATTAACCGTAACAATAAAATCGACTCACAACCTATCTATATCAAGTATCAATGTGTAGGTTTTAGGCCAAACGATCCTCAGCTTTTAAAAAATTGAAAGAATATTTTTTGTCAGCTTTTCTTTTTCAGAAAGAAAAATCTATATTCATTTGGTTATTCAGTCAGTTAAGTGCCATACGTGATACACGCTTTGGGCGATCATGTCTCGAAAGAGACATGACTGACTGAGTAGAAGATTATCCCGCAGTAGGTTTCCATTGCTTTCCGCGGTAGACTGGTTGCCAATCAAGGCTATTGAACCTAGTCTGTTCTATTATTTAACCCATAACTGGAGGGAAGAGACGGATAAAAACTTTTCCTAAGGGTATTTGTGCATAAATGAATGCAAGGAATTCCAGTTGAATTCTTTGCATTCATTTGGTTATTACCGTTTTTAAATAAACTATTTTCCCAAACGCCGGTGTATATAGGTGTTGTCTACAAACGTCACTTCAAAAGTTATTACAGTGGACACTTTTTATTTGAAATAGACGCCCCCATCTTTATTTATTAAACAGTATCACGTCTCTCGGATTGAGCATTGGAGAAAATGCGTTCTTTGGCATATATCTCTCTTTGTTGGGATAAACATCATTTGATCTACTGAGCATTAACCTTCTCGGTTACGAAGAATGTCACAATTCAGCAATAATAGTCAACCGCACTAGCCACTGCCCCATGTCTATGCACTGTCTTTAAATTTGCTAAGTTTATTTTAGTCTTACACAGCCAAAACTATCGGACATACGGTGAGAATCGAATACACTACTCAATCGTAATGTTCAACTGGGCTTACCCCTAACGAAAGGTTTGGTTTGGTTTGGTTGATTTTGTTTAGTGGTATATCAAAACCTCTATGGGTTATTTAATGCTGAAATTTAAATAATTTGAGCACAATTTTATGACTTCAATTAAACGTATTTTGAACGCCATTATATGCCTTAAACTAGAGATGAAATATCTTGTTGGTAATTTTACTATAAAATGTTTTTACTTGTCATTTTGTTTTAAAATTATATTGTTGGTTATATTTTTATATAATAATGTATTTCTGTTATCTTTTGCTGTAAGAAACGTATTTTCATACTTTCATAGTGTTTTGTTTGGTGGGGTTTACTATTTGCCCATAGCTGGGACCCTAACAAGTGTTACCACCCCGGAGTCGGGGAATAACAGCAAATTCTGAGGTAAAAAAGCTCGGTTGTGTTGCATATAATCGCTGGTTTTTTTTAACTCAGACTCAGCGCCGCAAGTATAGAGCACCCAGTGAAAATCGAACTTACAATATTTTTAGTTATCTTTACAATGATATTCATTCTCGATGTACAAAGCCAGAGAGCCATTAGTTGTTTGCAGAGTAAAGGGCACATTTTATAAAGATATTTAGGTAAAATAACGGTTAATCTTGGACTTGAATAGGTATGAGTGTAGTGATCGAGAAAGTATCCTCTTTGGAGTCGGTTCCACAAATCAGCAGTTCGTGGGAAGAACCTGCTTGGGTGGAACTTACATTTCACCAATGAAATACGAAAAGAAAAACGTTAGTTTGAATGTGCATGGCATGGCTGGTCTTAGCCGTGACTGTTAGAACTAGTAAAACTAAGGAATGTAATTCGTAATGGTCAATGAGACTACCTAGCCAAGCATTGCCCTATGGCGAGGATTCCATGTACTGTGTGGTTGTCTCTGAGAATTTGTAATGTTTAATTTAATCAATACCTTTCCCGTTATTCAGTTTACTAAGCGTTTAAATGAAAGATCGATGTGTACGAATGTTTAACAGACGTATAGGTGAGATTTCGAAATGGCCGTTAGCATTAGGCAAGATTGGGCACGTTGGGGTAGAAGACAGACGGCGAGAAAACCCAGACAGTAAACTGGCAAAGAAACTCATTGTGTTTGGCAAGAGAATTGCACTTGTTACGTTCTATTTTCATTCTCTAAAACTGCGTTTCTATATGTGTACTGTCTTTTTTTTTCTTTTACATATCAGAGCGTGGGGTAGCAAAGGCAAATGCTCCAGGGACCGTGTACACCGAAAAGGCTCATAAAAAATGTAATATTACATTAATATATTAGGTGACAAGAGAATAATCGTTGTCACCCGGACCGGTAGTGAAGCATTTCAAATAATAGATCTAATTCCGACGTACTGAATAAAAAAAACTTAATACTTTGTACAATAAAAACGCCCCCCACGACAATGCATTGACCCCGTTGTGGGCCACGGGACATAATGTTGCTATCGGCATCTCTGTACTTATCTACTTGTTAACATGTGCCTGCGTGTGTGTTTATGTACGTGTTTTTTACGCATGTGATGTTTATAAAAGTGTCCTTGTGTGTATGGGTACTTTTATGTATACGTTTGTTTTTTGTTTTTTTTTTTTTGGTTTTTTATGTACTTATGTGGGTGTGTTTATGTAAACTAGGCAAAAATGATTAGTATTATTTGTTAATGAATTTATTGATACCAAAGGATGTACAATTTTTAGAAAATGAAATCAATAACTTTCCCTTTCACTAAAACAGACGTTAAACACGTTTATATTTCTTTCTTTCTTTCTTTCTTTCTTTCATTTTCTCATTGGAACCAAGTAGCGTCTTTGATATGTCAGTTCCTTGTTTTCAAGCGGTCAAAACGGAATATTCCATTATTTATGAAATACTGATAGAATATAATGGTTGTGCGAACTAAGAGACGAACTAACTAACGTAGGTGCTGACAAGCAGAATTATGATATGTAGATATGTGTGTGGGTTTTCAAATCTATGCATTTAGTACGTGTATGTGGTTATATGTATTTATGTGCATTTATGTATATGTGAACTGGTGTATATTTTTTTACGTTTATGCTTGCATGCCTGTGTTTGTATACATGTATGGTTATTATTTTATTATAAGAGCGTAAAACAAAAAGTAATTATTATCAATTTATATAGATTTTGATTGTCTCGACATCAACTACTAAAAACAACCTTCTTCTGTGACTGCTTGCGTCATTCTCGAAGGTCGAGATTCTTCCGCTGTCTCTGTATGGAAGGTTTGAAATCCAACAATATACTTAGCTAGCGGCTTCACGCATTTTGCCATTATACACTTCTCTGTAGGCACCCAAAACAATCCTGCAGACCAACCCCAAATTTACGGATCCTTACAAAGTTAATATCCCCTATAGAGGCGTTCCTTATTAACGCAGATATCTTCTTTGCTTATTATTTTTACACAAGTTGATTAAATCTTTGTTATGATAAGGATAAATAAAGCGAGTTCAAATCACGTCAAAAAGTAATAAGTATTACAATGCTTTGTATTTATTTCTGAGATGAGTAATTTTCAATAATCTTGGAATTATTTAAAACTTTTGTTCTCAAATTCTTGGTTGATATAGGTGTTTCGACCAAGTTACCTTCTGGTCATCCTCAGGTTGATGTGGATTATCTCGTTGATTATTGCGAAATATCCTGTGAAATCAGTTATTGTTCTTTCATGTTGGAATTCGGTTCGTCACTACGAAGTCCAAGAATCGTTGTATCTATTATAACACCTATGAGATGAGAACAAAAGTTCAAAATAATTCCAAGATTATTGACAAATACTCATCTCAGAAATGAATACAAAATTATTACAAATGGCACGAACCCACTAACATAATCCAGTTGTCAAAATCCATCTGACACTGAATATAAAAGCTCCAAAAGAGACACGCGAATTCATAAATAATATTAGTGCGTTAGTGTCTGGATCTTGCGGGTGAGTTGTTGTTGTTTTTTATGATGAAGTTAGCTGTTTTAAATTTTGTATATATAGATTTCCCTCCTATCACGCTCATGGTGAGAGACAATAGCGAAGCGGCGTCAGCTCAGTTCATTCTCTTTACTACCAATTATTAAAACTTTTGCCGCGTGTTTGCTCCTTAATAGTGCCTTATTTTATTTCATTTATTATTTATCATTTATTTATAATTATGTCGTCGAGTAGAGAAGAATATAAATATATCCTCTCTATGATAATAAACACGGTTGTGTTTTTATCTGTATTTTTATCACGCTCAGGGGTGTGGATTTTTTTCTTATGTCTTAATGTAAGATACCCAACAGTAGGTACTTCAACAAATATGTTCCCTTCATTTTAGACGGCATATCGATATAGATATTTTGCCGTCATTTTTGATGGCACGGGCACACTAGTATGCAATATTTGCGACAAATAATATATATTAACTGAAAAGGCGTATTTTACAAAAGGACATATTAAATGCAACAGTTGTTCATCTAATGAGTCTGACCACAATTTTCATTTAAAAAATTATATTCTAGCTAAAAAAAAAAAAAGAAAGCAATTTACTAAGATGAAAATGTAACCGCTTGATAATCCAGAGTAAATCTGTGCCCAGGTTCTTACAAAATGTCACCTTTCTTGGCAAGATCTTTTATTATCACTATGTGGGATACTTAATAATAAAATCAAAGCAAAACAGAAGCAAAAATAAACTAAATGAAATTGATTAGGCGATATACCCAAGCACATGACAAAAAAATAATTAAAGTTAAATTGAAAATTTCAGCATACCCTCTTCTTCGTGTCCATATGTAATTACATCAGCGTAAACATCACTTTAGTCTGATGAAATTTTTAAGGATGAATATTTTTCACTTTGTCGTTAATTTTTCTAACATTATCCTGGTATATAAAAGTTCATATACTTTATTCTCCCATATATATATATATATATATATATATATATATATATATTTATATATGATAAAAATCTAGTTTTAAGTTATGCAATAATTATGAGTTAAAGTTAAATATAAAAGAGGACACTTATTTTCACACGCTGTCAACAGGCATCGACTACAGTCTGTTTCATGCTTAAACGCAATCGTCTGGCCAAAACGATTATGCTTAAACATGAACCAGACTGTTGCTACTGGGTGTTGTCCTCAATGTTTATCTTCATATATATATATATATATATATATATATATATATATATATATATATATATATATATGTTTGTGTGTGTGTGTGTGTGTAGAAAAAAGTTCTTCAATCAAACCTTTACTAACAAATCCATTACTTTACTAATAAATCCATTACTTAGTCATGATTACAGTAAAAAAGATAACTATTATTTCTTCAATTTAATTTCTTTCGTGTTGCGTTCCAAATTCTATTAATTTATTTGTGTCCAAATTTTCCTTCTGATAACACTTTTTCTGGTCATTTGTTGTTGCTTTTGTTCTAGACTAGAAAAGATTTTTAGACGATATTTAAAAAATAATGGGAAACTGATAACGGATTTCAGACCCCGTGACAGGTGACCTTTGATGAAAATAAATCTAGCTTTTAACGTCAATACTATAATTGAAAATTTCAGTTGAGGCAAAATTAATATTACGTTACCGCAAATATTCCGAAAGTCATACTTTATATATATTTAGGGAAATCGAATTTTTGTAACATTGAATATTACTCGGCTTTCTTTCATTGTTTTATTCATAGATCTCTTTCATAAACAATGAGAAAAGTGATAATCTTACTTTATTTTGGTGAAAATCATTCACGTTCAGCACTGTTCATGTTTAGTCTGGGAAAATGTCCAACAGAAATATTCTCCCATACTTAATATCTAAAAATAAAATGGAAGAGCACCTTTCATTCATGTAATGCTTAGCTTGCTAATCATACACCTAACTGCTAGTGACTTCTACTAGGATAGCTGCTAAATATGGTATCATGCAAAAATATCAAAAAACAAGAGAGAAATGTTAAAATTGGTCAGGTATTCTGCTTTAAGGTTTGTAGTCTAATAATAAATACAGATTTAATTCCCTTGTCACTATTTACAGTAACATTTAGCGCAGTACCTCTGGTTGCGAGATATCAAAGTTAGTCACGCCAAGGATTGCTACAGATGAGCGCATTATACGTTTTACAGTTGTCAAGCATGGGACAATATTAACATTATACGCAAAATGGTCTAAGAATCTGTTCACGCTTAAATGTTGCCTCCAATTTACGAAATTAGGAAAACTAAAAGTAATGGCTGATGCTATCTTTGCCACAATTTTAGGGAAATCTCAGAAGTAACGTTGAAGTTAACACAAGTTTTTATTACTTGTATATGCAAATTCCTTAAAAGAAATCTTACAGAAAAGTGATCGTTTTATTTAATTGTGGAGAAAATCATTAGCATTGTATAAAATACACATTCAGCACTGTTTAATCTTCAGGTTTAATCTGGAGAAATGTACAGCAGAAACTAGAACTTGGATCTCTGTTTCTTTTAGCAAGAATGAATGGAAGTGATGTCGAGCCTGGTCAGTACCTACAGGAGGAACCGCTTGGGAATATCAGGTGTTGCAAGGTTTGGATGTGCGAGTGGTGCAATGGATGACGGCTCGGAACTAGAAATCGGAGATTCGAGTTATAATGCTACAGGGGGAACCGCTTGGGAATATCAGGTGTTGCAAGCTTGGATGTGCGAGTGGTGCAATGGATAACGGCTCGGAACTAGAAATCGGAGATTCGAGTTATAATGCTGGTCAAGTATTTTGGATTCACTTATGGCAAAATAACCACTGGAAAAAGTATGAATGCACCTCCTCACCCACAGCTACGGCTTAATTACTAGGGCTTTCTCTCAATAAATAATTATTATCCCCCAAAATTCTTACAGCATAAAACTAATTTCTGGCTTTAAATAACTCGAAAAAGGTTAAAACATACGTAAAAAAACAAATCAATCGATCAAAAACAAAATACGTTTCTTCAATAAAGGAGAGGGAATGCTTAGCAAATGTCAGAAGTTAAAAACTCCAATGTCTGGAAACAAACCCGCCACAAACATTGACAGCCGCTTAAGTAATGCATTAAAATAGAAAATAGTGTTTTCTTGGCAAGAAAGTCAGCCATTTATCTTGTTAAATGAAAAACGCCTATCTTCAAGTTACAAACGTAGCCCGCAAACGGAATTTCAAAATGCTGTTGAATGTGTTATGTTGGTGTTGACAACAAGATAAAATTCTTCAAGATGGGGTCTTCTTTCCAGATCTGTTTACTGTAGACTATCAATTATTTCTCACCATTTGTCACACTTTTTTTTACCATTGTTTCTTGCAAGTTCAAAATATCGAATAATTCCTCAAAGAAAAGTGAAATTCGTTCTTTTTAGATGAAATGCACAATTTAGCTGAATGGTGACACAATATCGGAGTAAACCATGGAAAATGCTTTAATTGGAAAATAATGATGCCATGAATTTATATGAATAAAACATTTTGCTAGAAATAGCTAGAGACCTTTATGTCAACCCCATATGCGACTGAAAAATAATAAAACTATAAAGAAATGTATTTAGTATGAGTTGCCCATTATACAGTAGTCGCTGTGTCAGGAATTTTTAGTTCAGTGGCTTCATACTTTCAATGATTACATCATTTGTACAAATGGAATTCTCATTACGAAACAAACATCTGTAAAGTATCATTTACTTAATACATGTCAGGGTGATGAATTATTCATTTTGCCTTTAAATATATCTACTTTTGAGCAATTATATATATATATATATATATATATATATATATATATATATATGCAGTTGAAACCCGACCGAATTGACATCAGTCGGCGATTCTACATCTAAGCTATGGGCGCTCGGTAGAGGATGGCGGACTTTAGCGTGTTATATACAATGTAAACGCACGCTAGTAGCCTAGAGTGTTCAAATTCACTACTGAATGAACGATGAGTAGATGCGTGAGTAGCTACTGTTTTTTGATCTACCATTCCTCCATAGTGCTCAATCTGGGTGTGAAAGAGTAAATAGTCATCCGCATATATATATATATATATATAATTGAAATCCGATAGGTAGAAAAGTGTCTTTAATCTAACAAGTTTTACTTTATTAAGCTTCTTCAGAGATTTGTTTACGCGACATAAACCTAAAATTAAACGTTCTTATACACATTTACATTTAAAATGAACGTCTATTGCTTTCTTACACTCTACACTTATCTAACCAAGGAAATCAAACCCCAATAAACATTCCAATATACTGTCTCTTTTTTTTAGAAAATATCTTAGAATTTTTAAGTTTGTGTCTTGTAAACAATTCTCTTAAGAATCTTAATAAAGTGAAACACGTTAAATTAAAAACTTTTCCGATCTGATCTTCGATGATGATATATATATATATATATATATATATATATATATATATATATATATATATATATCACGTCAGTTGTTTAGCTGCAACAGTTTTACTAGAAAAACAATTTTTTGCAGAAACTTTCATGTCTCACTGAAAAGCTGTCAGAGACTTCTGTAATAGTCAGTCAGTTAAGTGCCAGACGTAATATACACTTGGGTGATCATGTCTCTGTCGAGACATGACTAACTGGAAAGAAGGTTATCCCGCAGTAGGTTACCATTACTTTCTGCGGTAGGCTGGTTGTCAGCCAAGGCTATAGAACCCAATCTGTCATGTTATTTAACCCATAACTGGAGGGAATACCTTTCCTTAGTGTATTTGCGCGTAAGTGGATGCCAGGAACTCAACTGGAATTCGAACTCGGCTCCCCGATTTCTCGTTCCAAGCCGATATCCACTGCACCACAACGCACATGTAATAGTAATTAGGCAGAAATAAACACGGAAACTAGAAATATTTATTGGCCTATATTCCCTCAAGGGCACATGGCCCAGTGGATAAAAGCGTTTGTTTGAATCCAGTGACTTGACCCAAAGAGTTGTCAGTACAATACAGGGCTAGAGCAGAGGTGAACAAACACGTCAAGACTTGAGTTAAAGGGAGAAAACTGAAATATCTGGAAGAGGCATAGCTCAAGGAACTGGAACAATCTAACACGATGAACAGAATAAAGGATTCAGTTCGAAATTCCAATCACCTGAAGAATGCCGGAACTTACAACGACCGAAATGTCGTGAATATGGCCACAAAAATGAGAATAACAGTCCGAATAGTGTAATTTACTTCATATTACTGTAAATTAAGCATTCCAGATCCCGAATATACTTTTAAATGAGTTACAAATACATAAGAATTATCTAATTACTTCCTTATCAAATTGAAAAATAAAGCTTCTGAAATATGCTGATTTTTACCCTTATTGCGTATATGATAAAATCAAATTTTCAGTTTGGAGCTGACCTTATATTTTTCTAGGACGAGAACAAAGTAATGCCCTTTTCATTACTTTTGAGCCTTTACGACACAAAAACAAAAACGTTACAAAAAATTCATGACACTAATATATATATATATATACCATCTGATTACGCTCTCCAGGTTACGAAGTTTGTCTCGCTAAATCAATCATCACTGGGTGTCCCATACTACTGTCTTTGTGCCATATCTAAGTTAGGCTTAGAAAATTACCATATTCAAGGTTACGAATATAATTTTTCTTTTTGTTTTTTTTGTTGTTTTTTTGGTTTTTTTTTTGTTGTTTTTTTGTTTTTTTGTTTTTTTTGTTTTAACACTTTAGAAAAACTTACATATTCGTTTTGGCTTGCATAATAAGCGACAATTTACAATTAATTTACATAGTAAATAGGATGCCCTATTAACTTTTATAAAATTCAATAATATACATATATATATGTGTGTGTGTGTGTGTGTGTGTGTGTGTTTAATGCGTAGAAGTTTGTCACTTAACTGAGCAGAGTCATGCCGACTTTGAAGTTTCGTGAAAGCAACATTATATTTTCCTCAATACTCAGGATATTTTTTCTTCTATATGCAACATATATATATATATATATATATATATATATATATATATATATATTCACGATCTGCAGTGCTCAATCTATAGTATAGCGAAAAAGATTATTATAATTGGTCAATATGCCTGTCGTAAAACTTCGCCAGGAATTCTGTTATCTGCAATGAGTGCTTCAGCCTGCTTTACTTTATTCTCATTCACGCCAAGTGCCACTGTAAGTCCTGTCAATAATGTAATCTTCTCCTCTTTTACGATGACCTCCATTAACTCTACTGACCCATCTCTTTATTGTACTTACATAAAGCTGGAACTTTTCATGAATATTCATGAACTTCATGTGAACGTTTACAGCACTGCCCTCTCAAAAAATTTGAATTTCTCTAATAGCTCTTTACATACTTATTCAAAATGGCAAAAAAGTGGGCTATGAGATTAAAATAAACGGTAACTGTACAGATTTTTTCCGTTTGATCCTAAACATTAAAGCTAGAAAAATTGATAACTAATAATTTTAAAAAGGTTTAAAATGACTTCAAGTGAATGAAACCTGCAGATTTAATTAAGGCCATTCTTTTTCGTACCTTGTGGACTGGCACTACAGAATCACAAACAAAGGACTTTACCAAATAACAAAAACGACATTACTTGATTTTCAGCAATCGTAACAAATAAAATTGATAGCACATGCAACTCGAAGAGAAAAAAGACATAATCAAGGTGGTGGCATTCCACAGTGCTTCAAACAAAATATTAGAAACAAAGCCCTCGTCAATCCTGGAAAATCAATTACAGTTGCTGTACATGAGAAATCTATTTTCCTTAAAAATTGTTTAAGCAGAATATTTTATAAATCTCGACTGAAAATAGAACCTAATTCTCTGTTAATAAATGGTGAATGTTTCTTTATAAGGTAAAACTATTACTATTACCATTGCTAGTTTGGTTTTTGCCAATCCCCAGATAGATATGAAGAAAATGACATAGGTAGGTAGGTAGGTAGGTAGGTAAGAACAAAGTTGCATAGATAGATAGATAGATAGATAGATAGATAGATAGATAGATAAAATTGTGTAACAGGGCACTGACCCTGTTCAAAAGTTTAATTGCATGAAATCGCTGGATAGTGATCTGGAGAGACTATTCATTGACCAACAATGATGAAAATTCTTCGAGTAGATTGAGTGGTTGAGAGAAAGAGAGAAAATAGAACGAGTTAATAATTACATTTTTAAAAAATTAAATGAATTTAAGAATGGCTCCAAAGAGAATTGAACCTAGAAATGATTAGTCAAGATTTAATAATACTGAACAAAACCCAATTTTCCCCAATCTATTAACTTCCATTAGATAAAAAGACATGTGTTGTCCGAAATTGGGGTCCTGAGAAATTAAATTCGGAGTTTGTTTACATTAATAGTATTCGTTCCAAACACGTATATCCTTAAAGAAAAGAGTAACCTAAATTCCCTTAAGTAAAGTATAACATGTAGTTTATGTCTAAAATCCAAACTTGGGTTTTGTTTATATTAATTCTATCTGTGCAAAACACTGTTATCCTTACAAAAAGAGAGTGACCGAAAATTTAAAGAGATTCCTGTATTTTTTAAAAGATCTTCTGAGATTAGAACGGTAAGAAATTGTGAAATTAGATATATCGATGTCAAATTTTATGTGGAGGGTCATCTATATAAACGACGGCTCACAATGCCCCAGCACACACAAAAAGAGTCGGACTCAGGACAGAGTATTTGCTCAGGGTTGTTTGGACAGCTGTCGCCTCACAATAATACGCCCACATTTCCGCGACCAGACCTAACACGCAGATACACGTAGAACAGGAAAAATAAGTGACGGGCAACAGGTGGTCTTGATTCCACCAATCTATACCAGTTATTGCTTTCTATTTTCAAGGCAACATTAAGGGTGAGGTAGACTTATTTCTACCGTAGATAATAAAGACATTCTATTCAACCATTTTTATATTCAATAAATTTGTTTTTATAATTATCAACAGTTATTTTGTTGAAGGAATTCTTATTCCAGCCTTGATTCTCGACGTTGTCCAGGACGCAAACTCAAAAAATTACCACGACTATAGATAGGATTTACTTAATCTTGTCTGAGGTACACAACGTACATATTGGTTCACACAAGACTCTACCATCAATGCCAATATCGTAAGATTTTGGAAAAACCAAATGTACCCCAAATGTACACCGGCATCAACCGAAGAGGGAAAAAGCCGGATGACCCATATGGTTGATGTTACTCAACAAAGTTAGCGACTAAGAACGAAAAGTATAAGGAAGAAAGAATAGATTGTGGGTTACAAATTCGCTAACAGCTAAAATGGACACAAAATTTTCAACTTCCGAGAGGGACATAGCACAAAAGAATATTCTGTGCTTGTTCTCCAACACAAGTTTTGTAAAAGGCAAAACAAACGGGGATTGCTAAATTCCCTTGCTAAGATATACTCTTGCCACTCTTTTAACTTTAATGTCTTGTGTAGTGTTGATTTATTTGAACTAATATTTCTCTGCTTGTTGCCATGGATCCCATGCAACCTTTACACTTCTACTGTTTCCTTGTTCGCTATCATTCATGAAATTTATATTTTTATGCGTTCTCTATGCTTCATATTTATCCACATCTTACTTGCCAATATGTTCTTCAGTTCTTATCAAATGTATGTCCAACGTAATCGTGATCTGGTAGAGTCTCTAGGAATCCTTTATTTTAATCAGAAAATATATAAGAGTGCTCAACTGTTATGCAATATCATCCACTTCTATTTGAATGCCTGATAATTTCCTCACAAGTGAAGAGACGGAAAAATGCAATTCTTCAGAGGAATGCTGAGAGGATCATAAACGAGACATTTGAGCAAAAGCGAAGTTTTAAGAAAAATCATTAAAAAAAAAAACAGTAAAACTTAGAATCAGAAAATGACAGTTGAAAATTCCGGGACACAAAATTATAAAAAAAAAAAAAAAGAGATTTAAGAATTTGAAACTCACAGGAAATATTGCAAGCAGGAGGGACAAGGGGAAACAACGAGTAACTTAACTAATTATTTTGTGCAAATAGATGAATGCGTGTTGTGGTGCAGTGTATATCGGCTAGAAACGAGTTCGAATTTCAGTTGAATTTGTTGCATTCACACATGCGCAAATACCCTTGGAAAAGGTGTGAATCAGTCACTTTTTCCTCCAGCTATGGTTAAATAGGACAGTAAATTTTCTATGCACCGCTTAGTTGTGGCACAAGACCGAAAGTATGACACACCCAGTGAGGATCGAACTCACTACACAGTTGTAACATATTATAGCGAGACGAGCTTGTTAACCATTACACCACGCCGTGGTGCTCCTTTTTAGATGTAGCACAAAGGCCGAAAGTATAGGACACCCGTGAGAATCGAACTGACTAATCAATTGTAATGATTCTAGCGAGATAAGCTTGCTAACCATTACACCACCTCGATTGGTTAAATAGGACAGATAGGGTTCTATAGCCTTGGTTGACAATCAGTCTTCGCAAAAAGTAATGGCAACCTACTGCGGGAAAATCTTTTGCGAAGTTAGTCATGTCTCTTTCGAAACATGATTGCATATGCGTGTATCGCTTAACTGACTGAAATATCTGAAGAAACGTAAACTGGAATGGGTAATAAGAGGACAGTTATTGCTTAAACCTACAAAGAATAGGAAGTTGTGGAGAGATATGATCGTTCGCGTCCTGGATTGACACGGCGCATAAAATATTTTATTTTAATTCATTCATTTCGTTTTATTTCTTCTTTGACTTTTTTCCTCGTATGTTTTTATTCTTTCCCTTTATTTTCTGCTATTGAGTTTTATTTTCTTCCCCGGAGCTATCGATGCTATTTAATAAGTTTAGCTAATAGACACAGTTATCTGCCCCTCAGTTGCGCCACCGCCACCCAGAAATGTTGACACTAAACAGAATTGACACTCTCAAAACCGCTCCTCCCCAATTATCACAGAATAATTGGCTGACAAAACTAACTTAGATTCTAAAATATTTACGTCGCGGCCATCACGGATTGGCAAAAAGTTCAGTGATTTCTAAATTTATTCCGTTGATAATACACGACACTCGACAATAAAAATAGAAATGGAGCACAGGTTATCTTTGAAGAATTATTTATTATATGTTTTTGATGCTTGTGAATTAAAAAACAAATTAACATATTCCCTCAATTCTATATTTTTAGATTTTTAAGCATTGCATCACTCTTACTCGGAAAAAATGATGAAAACAATAGGGAAGAATAAGAGACAGAAGTATAAAGAGGAATAGAACATGAGAGACGGGTGTAGAAATACAAAGAAAAAAGAATGAATAAGAGAAGAGCTAAGAGAAATAAAAAAGAAGAGGAAGATGTTTAGATACAAAGTAGAGTTGAAAAAGAAAGAAAAAGAGAACATTTTAAAGAAACAGAAGAGGAGAGAATTGATTGATTTGTGTTTTACGATTTATCAATCCTTTGCGAAATATTTAAAGTCGAAATATTATAGGTTGAAGGAATAATACTTTTTTCTTTTTTTTTTTTTGTGAGTGAATATTGTTCTAACAATTTTTTTAAAAATTACAATGATATTTTACAGATACAAGATTTTTAACCAATAATTAGGAGAGATTGATTCATAGCATTCCCAAGGGTATTTGCACAACTTTTTTACACTCGAAGGAGAGCGTTACAGAGTAAGAGCCATCACCCTAAGCAAGGTGAGAATGCCACCAAGACGCAAGAAGCCACCAGAAGAGAAAGAGAAGGTAACGACTTTAGAAGGAACCGGAAATCTAATCCTAGACAGGAAAGAAGGGATAAACCACTACTCCTGTTCAAAAGACCGAGGAGTGTGAACCAGACAATAAAAAAACCGTAACGAATCGGAAATGAGGAGGGGAAGGAAATATTAAAAGAAGAAGGTCAGGACTAAAAGAAGAAAAAGGTGAAAAGCAGAGGCAAAAAAAAAAGTGAAAAAAAAAGGGAAGAGAAAAGAGGGGAGGAGTAGAAAGGGGAGGTAGAAAAATAAAATAGAAGGAAGTAAAGAAGAAAGGAAAAAATAGAAAAGGATGAGAGAATGAAAGAAAAGAGAGAATATTAAAATGTTCTCGTCCTGATAGGAAAAATCATCACAAGCCATGAAATATTGACATGCGATTCTACACTTTAACCTTCAAGTTCAACACACTTGGCACTTCGCTTCTCAAGTTGCTTTAACGCTTTTAAAAATATTCTAATGTTTGGTCATTGAATTCGGGAAGTGAATCGAAGCTAAAACTTTTCAGCACCTCATCGTAAGTAAAAACAAAAGAATAAAGCAAAGAAGAGGATGAGAAAGAAAAAGAGGATGAAAAAGAAAAAAAATCAGAAAAAAGAAAGAAAAATAAGAAAGAATGGAATGAGGAAAGAAAAGAGAAAAAGGGAAATATTTTTATACACTTACTATTTGTACATAGATAGAACCACAAACTACAATCCTGCGCTCATTACTGCAGACATCAACCCGTTTTTTGTTATTATCTTCATTAATACAGGACGGAGGTATTGTTTTAGGGACCCATCTCCGTCGTAAAAGATCAAAAGTTACTTAGCGCAACAAAAGACAGGAAGCTGTGGAAAGCCATGATACCTAGATATTACCTCTTCACAGAACAGAGACTAACTTTTCTCCAATTATGATGAATGGTTGTACAGTCAAGGAGCTTGTATTGGAACGTGTATTAGAATTTAAGCTCAAACCAGATGTAAACTGGAACTCATTTATACGATCCATTGCTAAAAACGCTGAAAACAATGGTCAGTTCACTGTACTGCTACAGAAAATACATGGCTCTCTTGCCATACCCTACTTTTAGAAGAGCCAGATCAGAAAACAAAACGGCTGTCTGCTTTTGAATCCTCATTTTCTAGCTTTAACAAAGTTCAAAAGCGTTTCCATGGCCTTGTGGGTGATAATTGTTTTCTTTTTAACAAACCCTTTCGTTGATCGGTTCTCGGTTTCATAGATATTCGGGCGAACTACAAGCATTGTTTCCACTATTTAAGACCTTCACAGCTAGGACCCAAAAGGCCACGTACACAGAGTTGACTCCTCCTCATTCCCTTTTTACTTCACTGGTGAAAGAAAGTTCTACTGAGACAGCTTCTTCTCCAGAACTGTTACATTATGAAACATACTACCGAGAGAATGTTTCCTCGATCACTACAATCTTAACCTCTAGAAGTCGAGGGGCAACTTTTATCTATCTTACTTATCCTCATAATATGCAACTCTTTGCTCAATCCCTGTACACCCTTACAACAACCTCATTTACCAATCATCTACCTTGAATTGTTATTGGGCTTTGTATTACGTGAACAATAGTAAATAGATTTTTTGTTGTTAAATCACCAAAAAACAAAAAGAATTTCTGTGTACTAAAATCCACGCCAAATTCTTCAAGAGCAAGATCTTTCATTGCACTCTGGTAGGGTTGACCTTTGCAATCATCCTAAGGGTCGGCAATTCGGGTGCGCTATTTCAAAGTGTGGTGTCTGCATTCGCTCTCATCTCTACAAACAAACCAAGAACAGTTTTTTTCTTTTTCTTTTTTTTTAATTTAAAAAAAATTCCTTGTAAGTACCTTGAATATAATCCGCACTTCTTCTTCTATGTGTCTTGTCCCTTTCAGGACGTAGGCGATCTACGTCTTCTACGTCTCCCTATCCCTAGTGACTCTTAGCACGCTTTCAACTGTAACATCTCGCAACCCCCGTTGTCATCCACCTGTTCAGGCCCTTCAGATGTTATCCGCTGCTTTCCTCTGTCTCTTTTTCTTTCTATCTGGCCTGTTAGTATCAGGTTCTCCAAGCCCTCCTTCCTCATTGCATGTCCCAGAAACTTCAGTTGTCTCTTCCTGATGCTCAGTATTAATTTCCTTTTCGTTTCCATTCTTTCCAACGAATCATCATTGCTTACATGCTCGGTCTATGATACCATAGAACCACATTTCAGCTGCTTCAAGTTTTTCCTTCATCTTTGATGATATTCTCCAACATTCACTGCCATATTGAAGAACTGACATCACATAGCAATCTAGTCCTCTCTTTGTTTCTCGTGAAAGTTTTATGTCTTAATACTTTACTTCTGGAACGCGTCCTTCGCCCTGCCAATTTGCCTTCGGATCTCTGTGTCGCACTTTCCATCTCCTGTTAGAAGATTTCCCAGTTATTTAAATTTTTGTACCTGCTTGATTCTAGTATCCCCAACCTGTATATGGTATTTTGGGTTGCTCTGTTTGCTGATGACCATGTATTCGGTTTTCTTGCAATTTATTTGTAGTTCTTTTTTATCACTCTTTTCAGCTACCTTCTGTAGGAGGTCTTGTAGTTTTCTTTCTGTGTCTGCAATCAGCACTGTATCATCTGCGTATCTTATGTTGTTCAAATTGTGGCCTCCGATGACAAATCCTGGCATAACATTTACGGTCCTCAAAATATTCTCGCTGTACAAATTGAACAGATCCGGTGAAAAGACACATCCTTGTCTTACGCCCGTTTCTATCTTTGTAAATCTGCTGAATTCGTTACCTGTACGTATGCAGGTAGTTTGCTGCCAGTAGAGATTCTTAACTACTCTAATGTCTTTCCAAAAAATGTCGAGGCTGCTGAGCATCGCAATCAATTCTTTGTGGCGTATTTTGTCGAACGCCTTCACATAATCGATAAAACATAGGTACAAGTCCTTCTTCACTTGTATTGGCCTTTCGGAGAGCATCCTAATCATAAATATGGCGTTTCTTGTTCTAGTGTCTTTGATGAATCCGCACTGTTCGTGTCCTATTTCTGTCCTGATTCTGCTTTTTGCTCAGGATTCGGACGATCAGTTTTGTAATATGAGTCATTAAGTTGATAGTTCGGTGTAGTTTGCACTCGTTTGCACCTGGCTTCTTCGGCAGTGCTATGAAAATCGACTTGCATAGGTCGTCTGGTATTATACCACAATTATAAATTTAATTTATCATTTCTGTAATTGTCTCTATGCCGAATTCTTCCAGGGCTATCAGCAGCTCTATAACAATGCCATCAAGTTCAGCTGCTTTGTTTCTATTCAGTTTAGTTATTGCAGATTCCACTTCACACTTTAATATTTCCAGTCCGTCCTCATCTTTGCGTATTATTGGTTGCCCTTTCTTGTCGTGAAAAATATCTTTTATATTTTCTTCCCATCGTTGAAGTATTTCTTCTTTCTCCAATATGATTGTCCCATCCTTGGATTTTATACATCCTGTTGAAGAGCAGGATTTTTGTCCTGTCAGTTCTCTTATCTCTTTATGCATGTCTGCTTTATTAGTGCTACTCAGTCTCTCTACCCCTGCGCATTTGTCGTTGAGTCATTCCTCTTTAGCCTGTCTGTATTTTTGTTCCTTATTTCCTTGTGTAGTTTCTTGTATTCCCTTCCATATCTTGGCATCATTTTGTTTCCTTTGGATCATGTCGAGAATCTCTTCAGTCATTCACTCGTTTTTTTCTTCTGCATCTGATTTTCCTTTGGGGCAACTTTGTTTGCTGATGTCACTATCCCTTCCCTTAGTGAGTTCCGTTTCGAATGTCCTTTACAAATTTGTTGTTCGTATTTGTTTTTCACTCTGTTAGTGTATTCTTTCTGCAGGTTGTATTTCAGTCTTGATGCTGTGCTAGGCTTCTTCATTCTCTGAAGTTTGATCTTTAGTTTGCAGATGACTGGGACGTGGTCGCTTCCGCAGTCGGTGCTTCGATAGGTTTTGCATTGAACCTCTGCATTTCTGAATCTCCTGTTTATGGTTATGTAGTCTATTTGGTTTTTCATGTCGCCTCCTGGGCTTCTCCATGTCCATAGACGTCATGGGTGTTCTTGAAACATGGTTTTAGTTATTACCTAGTCGTTTGCTGTGCACCATTGAACCCATTTTTCTCCTCGTTCGTTGCGGACTCCTTATCCAATGTTGCCGGTCGTCTCTCTCTCTCCCTCTCTTTACCTACCTTGGTATTCAAGTCCCCCATTATGATCCTAATTTCTTGGCTTTTAACAGAGGCTTGTCATTGTCTAGTATGGAGTAGAATGATTTTATTTCTTCCTCAGTGCTTTGCGTTGATGGTGCATAAACTACTATGATAGATTGAAGGTCTTCCTCTTAGTTTAACCAAAAGGACTCTCTCTCTCTCTCTCTCTCTCTCTCTCTCTCTCTCTCTCTCTCTCTCTCTCTCTCTCTGAAAGCTGTCAGTATCCCAGAACGCATTTCTTTACTTCTTGTCCAGTATTAAGCCGACTCCTTTTTCGTTATTTTTTTTTTTGCCTCCTGCGTAAATTATCATGTGTCGTCGCTGCTGAGGTCTCCATTGTTAAGCCATTTGGCTTTGCATATGCCCAGATTATTGACCTTTAGTCTGTCCATCTTCTGCTTGACATTCTCTAGTTGTTCACAGTTGTTGAGCTTCCTGACATTCCATATCCCAAAGATAATTCTTTCTTTGTTGCGTACAGTCGCAGGGTAACGGTCCAGAGACACCTGTTGCTCATTTCGTTCCTTCACGGGCGAGGGGAAAATTTTGGAATAAAATGTTCCCTTTATGTTGTTAGTTCTAACAGTCGCTGGATGACAATCCTTAAGAGTTTTTGCACCCTTTTTAGGTTTAATTTTATCCAACCGGTTTGCTAACATCCCTAGAAAAAAACGGGTGGAAAAATAAATATTAAGTATTGAAAGCTTGAAATTGTTTTTGACTTTTCGTAGTTTTTCAAAGACAAATCTTCTGACTTCATTTGGATAATTCCAGTCAATCTTTGATTTGCTGGCACGGAATCAGAGATGTAAATAACGCTCTAATTTTTGGCAATTTTTCTTTCTAAGTTTTTTTTTAGCTTGCCTCGCAACAACTATATTGTTGCAAGGCAAGCTAAACAAATTTTAATTAACAATTTAAAATTTTAAAAGAGAGCCATAAATATAATAAATTTAGGCACCTCCATTCATTTTTAAATTAATTTTTTGAAAATAAAAATGTTTTCTTGAAAATTTTATTTTAATTTTTATTGAAAGCCAAAAGATGATTCCAGTAAGCAGAATACTTTGGTGTATTTGAAACTGAAATTATAATGATTAGAATATAAAATTTTGAGATGATTGTTTTTAATTTTTACATTTTTCGACCATTTTTGAGTGATTTGTAAACAAAAGTAAATTTTAGGTTTTAAAATTCTTGCGAAAATAAAATATACATTTGTGACACATTATTTGGGGAAAATTAGCAAATATAATGTAAAATTAATCTGATTTTCACAAGTATTACTTATTTATAGCATGAAATTTAGAATAAAACTATTTTTAAACACAAAGTTGACCTTTATAACCTATCAACCGTAATTGACCTGTGTTGATAGATCGAGATATGATATATGGCGTATGGCGATCACAGTTGACATAATTGTACAATTTTACCGGCAAAGGGAAATAACCATAAATACATGACCCTTTAATTTACACATAGAAATTACCATACAGAAAAACCTTCAAATACACGCAAAAAAACAGAAAATTATTCTTAAAATACAATGGCTAAAATATTTGTTTTAAACTTTTCAGTTTTCGATTAGTAAATATAAGTTTCACTATGTAACCTGCCAGCCTAACGTCTACAAGAATTGGAAATATTTTTTAAATATTTTTGAAATTATATTAATTAAAACAAACAAAAATAAAAACAATTCTTTTAAAATTTCATTTTTAATCGATTTTTTTCTTCAGACTATAATGTTTGACATTTATATTATTTATTAAAGTAATTAAAAGCTTACCGAATTAAATAATGATTTTAAATTCCTTGGAGAAAGAAGGTACTTATTTGAGAATGGCGTGCTGAATCGAACATTTACGGTAAGAGCCCTGATCCTCTTGGCGTGAGTTTTAACTGGCGCCTTTTTTCAATTAGTGTTAATATTTTGCTTAAAGTTTGTATTTTTATTATTCCAGATGAAAACTTGTAAAATTTTCCAGTCTAATTCAATGACATTTTCACTTTCCAAAACTATAATTTATTTCAACCATATTTTCCTAATGTCAGTTTAAACTGACACCAGGAACCTATATTGTGCATATTGCTGTTAGAATATATTATCTTTTAATATTTGTTTTTCTCCTTCTTTTCATCGTTTGGACTGTTGTCCCCATCTCTACTGTCACATTCATAAGGTTTTACCCGTTATACGCTCAGACCTTTTTCCAGAGATATTTGTTTGTGTCTGATATATCTCGCATTTTCAGTACTCGATACGTGGTTTCGCAGTTACGTAATGACGTAATGGCCTCCAAACCGTTAGTGGCTAAGCACTTAAATACAACTCAGCTCATTTGCATAGGATATCACAGGTGGAATGTCAAACTGAATTCTTTACTTAGTCTACGGGGGTAATTTGTTCTAATTTCACGTAGCCTGCCTTTGGATATCTCAGTTTTAGTTGATTCGCCTTAATATCTATTCAAGATTTTGTTCTCTCCGCTAAGGACAGGGATGGAACTCACAAATCTTCCGGTCAAGTCACATTTTGGATCAATCTCCCAACGCTTTTATTCACATTTCTTTTTAATCATCTCACCCAAGCAAGGCGGTAATGTCATTAGTAAGCAGAAAAAGTTGCAGGAAGTGAACGTGAAAGAGAATGGAGAGGTTTGAGGAGAGGACAAAATAGTTCAAGAAGATAGATGGCGATTGAGGTTGCATTTATTTTTTTAATTGATAAAAACGAACAATGTAAATGTAAATAGTTACAATACTTCATTTCAGAAATATAGAAGATGTATTATTTACGTTTAATATTGTTGTAGAGTAGCTAGCACCCGTTCAGCACTCTAACCAATAGACTGGTTCATAGCCTAAAATAGTTTACGACTATGTATTTAAAAGATCGTTTTTAATAAGTTGCGACAGGCAGATTAATATTCGGGGTGATTTACTTCGTCGGCTATTCACCATTTCTCTTTTGCCCGTAAGTTTTGTCTTGTTAACTGTTTTTAACTTATTGTCCTGTATTTTTGTATATATCCGTTAGCACCAGATACTGTGCTGAATAAATATATTTAACACTCATTCTTCTCTGTGTACCATTCACCTCGACGATACAACTATTTCGGTTTCTTCTCAATATAGTTTATAGTCTAGATATATGAGTGAGGAAAGGATTTAATGACGTTAATATTTTTGCAATTAGGTAATTTTATTATGAAATCATCTAAATTAATCAAATGGGTTAAGTCAATAATTGTTTAAATAACCTTAATTCAAATGGTGGGTAAAACTCATGTTATTACGTAGTTTAAAAAATTAAGTGTAGTTTTTTAAAGAATATTCTTTGGAATGTATATATCAGTTTCAAATCGATAAGGAAAACCTCCCATGTTTACTGAAATTACGTAAATATGGCTACTATATATTAATATCAGATTAATCAGACACGCGACAACTGATGAAGACATTATGTAGAGGCGGGGGATTGGAACTCATAGAAATAATAATGATCCCAGAGATTAGCTTTTTCATTATTACTACACAGCAAAGCGTACAAGTTATCGTTATTAAAACAAAATGGCCACCACTCCCATCACGTAAAAATAAAATCAATATGGATTTTGTAAAAGAGCCCAATTTCCTGTCCACAAATGAAAAATTTACAATGGTTTAAAGATTCTTTAATCGATTTGAATTCGATACTCGTTTTAATAAAAAACGTACAGACAACGTATATCGGTCCTCATTTAAAAGTAAGTAATAACCTAACGGTAATTTGCTATATCTGCACATACATATTAATGTATATCATATATAACAACTAGATAATAAAAGAATATTTTGTGTGCGCCATCCTGCCAATGATGTCTTCATTCATGGCTCTCCAAAGATTCCTATCCCTTATAGTCCTTAACAGTTTTTCTCCCGTTGCTAATGCTCTCGCCTTCCATTCCGCTATATAGCCCTACAAACTCGTCATTTAAATTGCTCGATGACCTCCCCTATCTCTCATATCCTTAAAATGCCCTGGGATGGCCAAGATTTACAAGCCCTTCTTCTTCATTGTATGTTCGAGAAATTGTAGCCGTCTTTTCCAAATTCTCAATATATGTATTTCTTCTGTTGCCATTTTCTTTAAGACTTTCTTGTTGCTTATTCGCTCTGTCCATGGAATTTTCAGTATCTTTCTGTAGAACCACATTTCTGCTGTCACTAGTTTTTTTCATTATACGTTGGGAAAGTGACTAACACTCAATATTCCCATAAAACAGGATGGGTCTCACAAAGAAATCCAGATATCTTTTCTTTGTTTCTAACGATTTTTTTTCTTTTACTCGTTACCTTGCTTATTTTTTGGAATACTTTTGCTAGTTCAATTCATGTTCGAATCTCAGTGTCACATCTTCCAACCTCTCTTTAAACGCTGGCTAGATGTTTAAACTTTTGCACTCGCTTGATGTTTATATCCCCAATTCGTAACTCACAACTTGGCCTTTTTCATTTTGCTATACGCTTTAAAGAATGTAGATGGTATATGTTAATACGCCATGTTTGTCTCAAAAAAATCATTACTATGTTCTTAGCTACGAAATCAGATTTTCGATTCTACGACAGTTGCAAATTCAGTTACTAAGTCACTACATCCAGTGACGAATACAGGAAAGGTAATAAGAAGTTTGTTTAATAATGCTGTGACGTGTCCTTTCTTCGCGTTCCAATTTAATAAAATCGCGAAGTAAAAAGAACAAATTGTAAATTATATGGTTTCCATGCATGTATATATGTCTACGTGTTGTGGCCCAAAAAAACAAAGTTCAAACAACAACCAGGCAGAACTATGTAGGACAGCTTCAATATATACATGTAAAAGGAAATAAGTTTAAAAATATAAAAAGGTTGTAGGTCTGTGTACATCATCTGCGAAGAAAAAAGGATTCACTCTCTTTTCTCCCAAGCTGGTCATTTTACAATTTGCACTGAGCAGCATGTAATCAACGAAATAGTCTTAAGTAAAACAGAAACAAGAAGGACAGTAAATCAGAAAGAGAATGCAGAAATGTCTAGGACACATAACGAGGAAAGAGGGCTTGGAAAAATTTCCCTCACCGTACAAATCAAAGTCATAAAGAAAAGAAATTGACACATACCATAGAACCTTATAAAAGTGGGTATTTATCAATTCAACAGATGTTATTACTTAAACATTATTTTCAGTGCATACTGGAAAACAGTGTATTACTTATTTTATTAAACAGTGTATTACTTATTTTCGTTTATGCTGTGGTGCTATCTATAGGAATAGACATTTCTTCCGTCGATAAATTTTAATAAAATTTATTGACGGATGCGTGACTTTCGGGAGGCAGTCAAGAGGCAGCTGTGAGGCAGTCTAGAGACAGTCGAGACGCAGCGTAACTATATCGTTCGGACTTACACTTCTATTTTGCTGACTACTAACACTCTTCTTTTATGCTAATACACTGTTTGAACCTACCTTCTTGCTTCCGTATATTTCTTCCTGGTCCTAACAGGCCACAACAGTTTACCAGCTTGAATATTTGAGAAATTCAGGAAAAAAATACGCGCTCTCCAGCAGGTTAGAATCTGCGTCCCCCTGAGCAGGAAAAAACCGTCGTTAAATCCTACGTGCTTTAGACCTCTCAGCCTCGTCGTGCATCGATTATTAAAGGCGCTGCCCACTTTTTCTTCATCATTGACGCACTTCGTGACCGAGAGCATGTAGGATCTAACAATGGTTTTCCTTGCCCATGGTGACGAAAGTTCGAGCGCCAGGGAATGCATATTTATCTATAATAAGATTTCTCGAATATTCAGGCTGGTAAACAAAAATAAATAAATATACTTTTGATCGATAAACGAACCGTCTACTCGAATATCGATTATCCATTAAAATAACATTTGTAATAGAATAAGTGGACAGCAAAATGAAGAATTGGAGTGATAGAAGGAAGACAAACATTACTGAGCGCTACAAGGTATAGTAACTCGTGGAGATCTATGATCGTTTGCATACTGAAGAATATAAGACAACTGTTGCGGATGCAATAGTTCTCATGTGTTTTTGTCTGTGTCAGATTTTATTCCCACTTCAGAAATGAGGACACATCTCTTCATATTTAAATTTCGATTACTACTATTTCTACCTTTCGAAACGAAAAACATCATCTATCTTCTAAAATCACTAATAGTACTTTGTAGCAACACTGTACTAAATGTCCGACATACTGTCTCAAACCGCCTGAGATCTTACCACTTATTTTACTTCATGTTGACCGCTGATTGGTTTGTCTTTTAATGATTAAACAAACGAGTTAACACGTTCTATACACAGAGCACATACATTCTACTCCCAACCCTCCGATCGGGGGTGGGGGTACAAACGTGATGGACAGTGCTTTGTTACCTTCGTTATCTGTTATCTTATCAAGATTTGCATTTTCACAAGATTTGCATTTTTCTCTACCTACATTTATATAAGTTGCAAATTAAATTAAACACAACTGACTAATGAAAGATTTTGACGTCATTTTGTATTTGCTTATGTTAAATCTTAAAAACTCTTATATAAAATTCACTATTTTTGTATTTTTGCGGGCTATTCCTCGGTCCACTGACTTTTCTCGGCCTCGGAGGCACTTGTATCGTGTATTAGTGGAGGGGGTGACGACGAAGGACACTCTACGTGATTGGCTCGGCTTGTCGGTGGATGAGTCATGCTCGTTTTAGTCTTGGGCGCTGGCGGCGAATTACTTCAACAATCCTGAGTTTTCGCTTAGCTGGCGATTGATTCGAAACTTGCTGTCTCTCAATGGCAGGGCCTTCAAATGGGGAGGGGCAGATATGCTCGATTGTCATCGGTGTGACCTTGGTTTAGAAGAAACGGCTGCGCACGCCTTCTACCATTGTCCTCAGGTGCGCCTTCTTTGGGACTGGGGTGAAACGAATGATGTTTCTCACGTTGCTGGCCGTAGTTCAAATGGTGATATGGACGTCGCGAAAGGAGGGAATCTTGCGATATGAACGTTATTCTTATCAGCATCTGATTGGATTCTTTAAGCATCATCTTAAGATGAAGATCAGATCTGATAAAAAGCGTTTGATATCGACAGATGTCAGCAAAAGGTGGGTAAATGTAGCAAGCCTGGTCCGCGTGGATTGGTCCAGTCTTGATTTTCTTTTTTAAAATTCCTTTTGGCACAACGGGACGGTTTCCTGTAAACCCCTCCCTGGTTAAGTTAGTCATCTTTTGTGTACCTAGTTAATGTGATTAAATGGGTTTCCAGCCTGTTCCCGGCTTTCTCTTTTGTTATGATCCAAGTCAAGAAATTCAAACCTCCCCAGTTTGTTTTTTGAACCATTTTATCTTGACTGGGTCAGTTTATGATTTTCTCATTTCGTTAATTATTTTATCCTCGACCACTCCCTTAGCGAGTGTGCTTCTTGATTTCGCCGTCTGGCGGAATACAGCTGCAACTCTCTTTTTGTATGGTGGATGGATCTTACTAACATTTGTTTATTTCATTTTAAAAAAAACTTTTGTTGTATTTTATTTCGTTTTGGATATTTCATCCCCTCCTCTCATTTAATTTATTTTTAAATTCTTGATTATATTTTATATTATTGTATATAGTAGCAAAGTTTTATGTCATGGGTTCATTTCCTCGTTTTAGGTGTCCCTTGCAAATATGTGGTATTGTGGTGTGTGAAGGATTGGGAGATGATAGGGGATTTCTTTCATGACTCTATCACTCATTGTTAATGAGTGATAGGGTCATGAAAGTGTTTAGCTAGATATAGGATAGTTAATGAGTACCACCCTCTACCCACCCCCTTTTTCGGCATTGTGCCACATCTTGTACTTTTGTGCAAATAAATATACTATTTTTGTATCCATAATGTTGAATGTGTTAACATTTTTCGGTTCTGTTATAGTATGTAACCTACACTCAATTGTGTTCTACAGCTTAAATCTAGATAGGCAATTCTGATTAGAATTACGAGAAAAAATGTGTAGTTTAACACAAAGGCAGGCGCTAATCTTAAAAGAAGGCGTCTTTAATTGAAATATGAACTTAGCATATGTCTTCCAAGCAATCTGACTTCTACATGTTCCTTTGAATGTTTCTGAAATGTAGATGCCACCTGTTTTCACTCGTAATTATGTTTGACAGGTGGTAATCTTCAAAGAAGGCGGCTTTAATTGAAAATTCAACTTCCCAAAAGGAGGGAGTGGGGGCTGTACCTTAGTACTAAGCTTGCATTTTGCAAACATTACACATTGTTGTAGATCACAAGTTATATCAAAAACATGCATGTAGATAACATACTATACCAGCGTCATTTATTTAACATTTTAATAAAATACCTCAGGTGATATTAAAAATTACCTCAAAACATTTTTTATAGATGGAATGCACTATTATGACATGTTTCTAATTTGTATTTAGATGCATTGCATTACTTTTCAACTTTTCCAGTTGAGTTGTTCATCTATATTGCATATGATACATTATTGTACAAGAGTTGGCCTATGCCGTCAAAAATGACGGCAAAATATTCATATAGATATGCCGTCTAAAATGCAGACAACATATATATTGATGTACATACTATTGAGTATCTTATATTAGGACATAAGAAAAAATAATACCAACCCCTGAGCATGACAGGATATATATAGATATATATATATATATATATGTATAGAGAGAGAGAGAGAGAGAAAGAGAGAGAGAAAGAGAGAGAGAGAGAGACATGTACACATATATACATATATATATACATATATATACATATATAGAGACATATACATATATACATACATATACATATATATACACATATATATACATACATATACATATATATACATACATATATATACATATATATACATCTATATATACGCTCATATATATATATATATATATATATATATATATATATATATAACGGTCTTTATTCTAATAGAAAGGATATATATTCTTCACTAGTCGACTCGACGCCATAGTTATTGCAAAAAATATATAAGACACTGATAAAGAGCGAACACGTCGCATGAGCCTTTTATAACTGGTAGTAAAGTTTAATAACTGGTAGTAAACGAAATGAACTGAGCCGACACTGCTTCGCCGTTGTCTCTCTAATGAACAGAGCTGAAGCTGCCTCGCTATTGTCTATCTCCATGAGCGTGACAGGTGAAAGATATTTCTATATATGAGTGGGTCCATGCCGTCAAAAATGACGACAAAATATTTATATCGATATGCCATCTAAAATGACGGCAACATGTATAATGATGAACCAACTATTTAGTATATTACATTAAGAGATATGGAAAAAACCTGTGCGTGACAGGAGGGAAATATATACAACGTTCTTTATCATAATAGAGAGGAAAATAATAATATACGCGTTAAAAAGTCTGCCTCCTTCTACCGAGCGCCCGTAGCTCAGAGGTAGAATCGCCGACTGACTCCAATTCGGCCGGGTTTCAACCCTGGGTAAAAAGCAATCGGCTGTCTAACCGTACTGATGAGCTGCGATACAGCGAAACAGATCTGTCTGACTATATATAGTTTGCTTGTCAACTTAACTATATAAAAAAGAACTTGGCCCTCAAACGCAAAAGGAACCCGATATGTAAAACCACAAATTTATTCGCCTGAAGAGAGTCAATCTTAGACTCGAAACACGTGTAGCGTCACAAATATCATTATGGACACTTAAAAAATCATAACATGTAAAATATTTTTAAAAAACAATAAATATACACTTTAAATAAAACGTTTACGGCCCCTCACACTTTTTATTCTATGCCAATTTCTCTCGTTGGAACAACCCTATTTCCTTTTCTAATATATATATATTTATATATATATTCTTCACTACACGACGACATAATTATCGCAAAAAGATAAAATAAGACTTTGTTAAAGAGCTAACAGACAGCAAGAGCTTTAATAACTTGTAGTAAAGAGAATAAACTGCGAGAATGATGCCTCGCTATTGACTCTCTCTCTCTCTCTCTCTCTCTCTCTCTCTCTCTCTCTCTCTCTTCATGAGCGTTATACAAATAAATACAAAACTGGCTTTATTATAATAAAGACGGTAATTAGATTACAATAAGATTGGTATTTTATATGATTAATTCTCCAATCACTTAAATCATAATTTTTTGTTATTTCAGTCAAAACTGAATTTATATTTGAAATGTTTTTAGAAATACATGGCCGAATTTCCGCATAAATCCTCCACGTTATTTTAAACGATAACACAGAACAAGGGGTATAAATGTGAGAAACAGCTAATAAATGTATCAAATATTTTGCTGTCATTTTTTATTATGGTAGGGGATACACTTTGTATATATATATATATATATATATATATATATATATATATATATATAGGAAAAACTGCTAAAAAGTTGTAAGTTTAAAATGTATTTTTTGAGAGTATTTATTTATTTCTATTATTATATTTGATATTTCAGACCGTCCTCGGTTCTTCATCAGAAACAAATGATTTTAAAATTTAAATTAGCAACGTATTTCGCGAGAGCGTTCGTCCGAGAGAGATTGTTTACATCACGTGACACAGAAAGCGACAGATTCTTTTTAATATTTGTAAACGTAAACCTATCTTTAATAATACTTATAAATTTTCTTTTAGAGAAATTTTATATATATATATATATGAGTTTATTCCCTAACCCCTAGTATCCCCTATATATATATATATATATATATATATATATATATATGTGTGTGTGTGTGTGTGTGTGTGTGTGTGTGTGTGTGTGTGTGTGTGTTTTCCTCTGAACGATCTCGTCAAGGTTAAAGGAGAGGTTTGAGGCAGCAAAAATGTGGTTTTACACAAAGATGCTGAGGATACCATGGACGGCGCACGTGTGCAACGATGAGATGTTGTAAAGGATGAAAACGAGAAGAAAACTCGGACTAAATATCAAGAAGAGACACATGAGGTTCCTGGGACACTTAATGAGGAAGAAGGGCCTGGAGAACTTAATACTCACAGATCGGATAAAGGGAAGGAGAGACAAGGTAAAGCAGCGCGAGACGTACTTGTTAGGTCTGGGCAAATGGATGGCGGAACGGCGCTTAGAAGAGATACCAAGAGAAAAAATATTGAGAGCGACAAGAGACAGATCCAAGTGGAAGTCCATTATCGCTTACGCCCTGAAAGGATACGGCATATGAATAAAAAGATATATAAATATATATGCGATAAATGCAAACATAAAGTTTGTCACTTAGCCGACTGACGTTATATTCTGCATCACTACTTCAGAGTTTCGGCGACGAACCGTTTTAATCATATGGTCCACTCGTCATGATGTAGTAGCAATTGATGAGTATTTATATTTGTATTAACCCCTAATGCTCTGACTCTGATATCGAGCAATTCATTGCAAATACTGCTTGATCTGGATGTGCTTTCTTTCATATTTCAACCAACTAGCAGCTTTAACAAATTATCTTTGTTATATATATATATATATATATATATATATATATATATATATAGGTAAATGCTAAAAAAACATTTTTCTTTCATCCCACTTTCCAAATTATTTCTTCAAAAGATTAAAAAAGAAAAAGAACAAAAGAATCTTTTTAGCAACTTCTTAGCATATACACTATGACAGATGTGTGCGTTCGCAAGCACGCTGACACACACACACACACACACACACACACAAAGTTCTACTCCAACAGCTTCTTTTCTCGCGCTTCACGCCTGTGGAACTCCCTTCCACAAGTCTGCTTTCCCGACAGTTACAATCTCCAGGTGTTTAAATGTAGGGCCAATAGACACCTCCTATCACACTAACTCCCAACTATTCTCACAACACTCTCATCTACCCAACCCTCATTTTCGGTATCCTTACCCGCCTATCACCCACCCTCTGTCATTTCCTATATTTAATCAGCCTTTCTCCACTCTACGTAGCCCCCTGCACAGTAGTGGCAGTGACATGCCTTGCTCGGGGTGAAACGCTTATAAAAAAAAAATATATATATATATATATATATTGTTGAGTGTATGGATATATATTTACGAAAAATATTTGGTTTTTGATGCAATTGATTCTTTAAAAGTAAGTCATTTTTTGCTTAATTTTCAACTTTCCATGCTCAGTTGAACGACTGGTTTTCTTTTTTTATTTAACTTGGCAGAAATCTCTTTGACTGGTGGATTGTTTGTTTCTTCTTTTCTTTCTTGCTGGCCCTGTGTTAGATTGTTTCTTTCTTTTCTTGGCCGGCTGTATTTTGGTTGTCTTCCTACGCTCTTGGTCTGCAGGTCACACACTGGCTATTCAGTTGACTAACCCACCTCGCCACACTATCCACTTGGAGTGACCAAAAAGTTAAAAAGAATTATTTTTTTATCTTCCTGATAGTACCCATGTGTTGGGATGCGATCAACTTTGTTTTAAATATTCTTAAAAGTAAGTCAGTTTTTGCTTAATTTTAAACTTTTTATGCGTAATTGAACGATTGGTTTTCTTTTTTTTATTTTTTAACTTGGCAGAAATCTCTTTGGCTGGTGGATTGTTTGTTTCTCTTTTTTTTTTTTAATGGTCCTGTGTTAGATTGTTTTTCACTTTTTCTTTCTTGCTGGCCCTGTGTTAGATTGTCTCTTTTTTTTCTTTTTTGCTGGTCCTGTATTAGATTGTTTGTTTCTCTTTTCTTTTTTGCTGGCTCTGAGTTAGATTGTTTGTTTCTCTCTTTCTTTACTTGGCTGGCTGTATTTTGGTTGTCTTCTTACCCTCTTGGTCTGCAGGTCACACACAGGCTATTCATTTGACTAACCCACCCCCGCCAAACTATCAATTGGTGTGACCAAAAAGTTTAAAAGAATTATTTTTTTATCTTCCTGACAGTACCCATGTGTTGGGATGCGATCAACTTTGTTTTAAACATTCTTAAAACTAAGTCAGTTTCTGCTTAATTTTAAAATTTTATGCTAAATTGAACGATTGGTTTTCTTTTTTTTTTTATTTCTTTTTTAACTTGGCAGAAATCTCTTTGGCTGGTGGATTGTTTGTTTCTCTCTGTTTTTTTAATGGTCCTGTGTTAGATTGTTTTTTCTCTTTTTCTTTCTTGCTGGCCCTGTGTTAGATTGTCTCTTTTTTTTTCTTTTTTGCTGGCCCTGTGTTAGATTGTTTGTTTCTCTTTTTCTTTGCTTGGCCGGCTGTATTTTGGTCGTCTTCTTACCCTCTTGGTCTGCAGGTCACACACTGGCTATTCAGTTGACTAACCCACACCCGCCACAATATCACGTGGAGTGACCAAAAAGTTAAAAAGAATTATTTTTTTATCTCCCTGATAGTATCCATGTGTTGCGATGGGATCAACTTTGTTTTAATTTTTCTTAAAAGTAAGTCATTTTTTTCTTAATTTTAAACTTTTCATTCTCAATTGAACGATTGGTTTTCTTTTTTTTTATTTAACTTGGCAGAAATCTCTTTGACTGGTGGAATTTAAGTTAAAACTTACAAATTCACTACCCTAGGTTTTTTTAATTGGAGTAGATAGACCAAACTGTCTCCCGGTTTACACTCTATCCACGTCTATTGAACAGGTCAAGAGGCTCATCCCTTGTTCCTTGTTTAGGATGTGGTTTCTGGTTTTCTCTTTTCTCTCCTCAGACCTCAGTATTGGTGCTTCCGTGATTTTCCTGCGATGCGCTTGGTTGGTGGCAACCTCTCAACATTGTGAGGGTACCGGGTTAACAGTTTCCTGGTTGCTGCTTCCGACTGGTAGTTAGGAGCGTAGCGTCAAGAGCGGCTGCACTGATCAACAGTTGCATAATATCGGGGTTCGCGCATGGATAGGTGTCCATACAAGCGCTTTCGGTGGGCAACCTCGCGGCAACACTATGATGCAGCCCGAGCCAGTTTCCATTTCGGCGTATATCGTGAATAATGACCACTAGCATCCTCTATTCAAGGTCCTTCTTTACCAACAAAATCTTAACATGATAAACGGAATCAGAAAAGAACCCTAAACTCAAATCACCAAAATCTCTTAACATTTCCTTTACGAACATCCGGGGAATTCGTACTAACTTTTGTAGCGTAGAAGCTTTCCTCCACGAAAAGTCCCCTGACATCCTAGCGCTCTGTGAGACTAACCTCAACTCATCGATTCCCTCCTCTGACTTCTCGATCCCTGGTTATCTTCCCCTCTTAAGGAAGGATTCTACTGTCCACATGCATGGGCTGGGGGTCTAGGTTACTGAACACCTCCCTATAGCTAGGGTGACATCACTCGAATCCACTGCCCACCAATATGTATGTCTCCGTCTGTCACTTCTCAGTTCGGTTAGCTACCTTTTCTTCCATTATTCCCTCTCTTCTCCCAACTGCTCCCTTCTAGACAGCATTTCTGACAATATAGATAATGCTACTTCCTACCACCCATTCGCTCACATATTTGTGTTCGGAGATCTTAACGCCCATCATGTTGAGTGGCTTAAAGACTCTGTTACTGATTCAGCAGGCATCCACGCCATGAACTTTGCTATTTCCCAATCCCTTACGCAAGTAGTGGACTTCTCCACACGCTTTCCAAGCACTTTATCTGGACACGCCTCTCTACTAGATATATACTTTACCTCTGCACCTGACTCCTGCCGTTTTTCTCTCTTAATATTTCTCTCCACTCTCACTACCCCCAGGAGCCTCCTACTTATATGACCTCTTACTGCTACCAAAGAGCTGACTGGGGCGCCTTCCGCGACTTCCTATGCGACGTCCCTTGGGGAAAAGCGTTCGATCTCCCAGTTGACTGTGCCTCTGAGATATTGTCCTGGGCGAAAGCTGGCATTGATGCCATCATACCTACCAGGTAGTTTCGTCTCAAACCTCATTCCTCCCCTTGGTTCTCTCCTGCCTGTTTGTCCGCCATTGCCCTCAGGAATCACCACTTTCGACTATTTCGGAGACGGTCATCTGACCACAATAGGCTCCTATTCACGTCTGCTCGTAATGAGTGCAAGAGAATCCCGAATGACGCCAAGCAGTTGTTTGCTGAGAAAATGAGACAGCGCATAGCTGACCGCAAGTTCGGCTTCAAGGACTATTGGCGGTTATGCAAACGGGTGCTGAACAATAGCAAATCCTCTATCCCTCCTTTAATCAATGAATTTGGGGTCCTCACATCATCAGCGGACAAGGCCGAGTACTTTGCTCGCAGATTCTCATCCAACTCCACATTTGACTCATCTGGAGTACCTTCACCTGACTCCCCTATTAGAACTGAGACTAAACTGTACGATATATACATTATCCCGACAGTAGTATCCCGTGTAATATCAAAACTTGACCTTCATAAGGCGAGCGGTGGTGATGGAATCCCTGTGATTATCCTTAAGAAATGTGCCCTCCGAACTCTCCTCCGTCCTCTGTAAACTCTATAACTACTGCCTCTCTGCTTTTTGTTTTCTTGCATGCTGGAAGTCCTCTTCTGTCGTTCCTGTATTCAAGAAGTTTGGTGAACCCGCGGACCCATTCAACTACCGCCTTATCAGCCTTCTACCAATTTTCGGAAAGGTGTTCGAGGCCATTATTAATGCTGAAATAGTTCATTATCTTACTGCTCATAAACTCTTCTCCAACAGGCAGTATGGCTTCCGCTTTGCCACGTCTACGGCCGACATGCTAACGACTATTACGGAGTACATGTTCCAGGCCCTTGAGGAGTACGGCGAGGCTCGTGCTGTTGCTCTGGACATCTCCAAGGCTTTTAACAGGGGTTGGCATGCTGGCCTTCTATGTAAGCTATGGGGTTACGGTATTACCGGACAATTGCATGATCTGATCCAATCTTTCCGATATAACCGCATAATGAAGGTTGTCCTAAATGGGCATGCCACCACACCCTACTGTACAAATGCTGGTGTCCCTCAGGGCTCTATCCTAGGCCCGACACTCTTCCTTATTTTTATAAATGACCTCTCATACCGGAGTCATACACATTTTTTTCACCATGTCATAACTGTACTGGCAACCACAAGATCCACTGTTTAATTTTCGCCATCGGCTTTACGAAAATATTTGCTAGTTCGGAAAAAATATCCGATTTTAGAATCTACTTCTATTCTTGAATCAATGAACTTAAACTGTGTTTAAATAACTCAAAATAAGAACCTCGAAGACCTATAAATGTCTTTGAATCTTTGCAACGAATGTCATTTGGATTAAAGAATTGTCAAGATGCTTGAAAAAGTAGAGATCAGAGTAATTTGGTGGTTGTGACAAAGTCATAATAACAAACTGATCCGGGAAAGAAGTTTGTTAATATTGCCAGCCTATATTTATCTTTAAAGATCGTTAACAGAAAGAATTCACTTATTTCTAGGCAATTCACTAATTTATAGAAATATTCAAGTTAGATGTTGGAATCCTTAAAAAAATTATAACCAAAGTTTTCGGCCTGACGACTTGTAGCACTCTGAAAATTAAAGAACAACCAAAGGCCTTCCAGAAAAATCATATCCAGGTTGACACACGCTATTTCAAACCTGCTTAACAATAAAAAATAATATAAAATGAAATGAAATAAAAAAAACTAATAATGAATAAAATTGTTTTTCAGTCAATGAAAATCTTTAACAAAATGTTAAAAAATACCAAAATTTATATAATCCTCCCTTATAGAGGCAAGTTATTTTAAAATAGATCTGTCAATAGTCAGGCCATCTCTATCGAGGATAAAAACATTCCTCTTACCACAATAGTAAGGAGAAACCTGATGCTATCCAGCATCAAAGGAAACTGATTTAACATAACTACTTTATTTATTTTTAATCATTTCACCCCAAGCAAGGCGGGACCACCACTAGGGCGCAATGGGCTTTTAATAAATTTTATCTCTTTGTAACCTCTCCTAAAAATAGTTCCGCCATCCATTTACTCAAAATCCCCAGATATATTTTGCATTGTTTTTCTCTGTCTCTCTTGTATGTCCTGAAGCATCAAAATTTACAAGCCCTCTGTCCTAATGATTATGTCCTATTTTTAAGTATATCTTTTGTCTCCATTTTCTAAAATAACTTCGTCATTGCTAGCATTTTCGGTCGATGGTATTTTCAGCATTCTTTGTAGAACAAACATTACTGTTACTTCAGGTCTCTTCAGTTTTTCTGAAGAGATTGTCCAACATACACAGCCCTGCAAGAGGACTAATATTACCTAATGCAAGCTACGGGGTTACGGTATTACGCGACGATTGCATGATCTGATCCAATCCTTTCTAAATAACCGCATAATGAAGGTCGTCCTGAATGGGACGACCTTCCACATCTTACTGTACAAAGGCTGTCTCTCAGGGCTCTATCCTGAACGTACTCTTTTCTTTGTTTCTAACGATATTTTTTTGTTTTATCAAATGTGTGAGATTTGGTTATAAGTTATTTGGTCCTAGATTAAATTTAAACATAATATGCAGATTAAATAAAAGATTGCCTATTCAGAATTCCCGATCTGACAGATTACTATGGCGTCTGGATATGTCTGTTTTGAAAATATCAATTTATTTAATAGAATTTATTATTGTGGTAGTTCCGGAAGTAAGAAGAGTGTTGGATGTTTTGGGAAAAAAACCTTCATGATCTAAGAGTCTGTAGTCGGGGCTGTTTCAAGGCTCCCATGCCTCCCATTCAATGTATGACATGCCCAACGCCTCTTGAAACTATGATACAGGAACATCCACTCAGCTACAACTAAATTTCTTCTAATTTAAAAATAATTAATATTTATTCATCCAGTATTGTGAATGAAATAAACTAAATAAGTTAACCGTGCATTAACTTCAAAACTATGGCGGCAAAATATTTGAGAGAATTTTTAGCTGTTTGATAAATTTACATATGATGGTGCCCATATGAATAGTATTATTATTCAGATGTTAAGAAAACGGTGCTCAATGTATAAACAGAGCTGTATTATGTATATATTATTAATTATACATATTATGATACGCCTATGGGACGACTCGATGTTTCAGCGTTACGCAATCATCAGGTGCATATTACAAACTCCATATTTCAAAGTATTTGAAATATGCACCTGATGATTGCATCACGCATGAAACTTCGTGTCGTACTACAGATCTACAATAATATGTATATTAATATTTTATATATATATATATATATATATATATATATATATATATATATATATAATGGTTTGTTTTGTTATTTTTGTTAGTTTTTTTTTAATCATTTCACCCCAAGCAAGGCATTCCACTGCCACTATTGCGCATGGGGTCATATAGGGGAAGGTAAAGAGAAAGAGTGGTTAGATATAAGAAATGTCAGGAGGATGATAATAGAGAGGATATATATAAAAGAATCTATCTTTTCAGCTAATATTTTTATATACCAAAATTTGATTTGTGTGTGCATAATTCTCGATTAATGCGATAAAATATTTTTCAGTTTAACTGTTGTATACAAACTTGGACGACGACAACGAAAACTAACTTTGCAGCTCAAATTTCACGACGTGATAATCTGCAACCACAATGACAGAGAATAAACTGCTGCTTCGCCGACGAAAATAAAACTGCTACCCATTCGGCAAGAATAATCTCGAACCAAGTTTTGATTATCCTTTCAGGAAAAATGACAAAATAGAAATGGGACCCAAAGTGACTTGCTTTTCGCAACATAAATCCACGAACTTTTTCACTGTTAAAATGACGGACTGCAACACTTCATGTATAAATAAATGTATCCCGTATTATTATATACTTCAGTTCGGTGACTTGATTGTATTGTGGAGTGGGTGGTTAAGTCGGACGTTAGCACACACACATCGAGCCAGAGGCCAGCGAGAAGGCTGGCTCTTCTGTCTTTTCTCTCGGTCTGAACACAACTGCTGTTAAACTTACTCTAACTCTGTGACAACTGATGTCACTTAAATAGGCCCTCATTGACACCTACAATTCCGTTGTACTCTGTTCCACCTCGGGCGCTGACTCTTTTTGGCCTCTGTTCGTCAAAACAAAATCTGCTCGCTACCTGCGTTTTACACTTTCGCTGATATCTCTCTGCGTTGCCTAGTGCAAAATATACTTCTTGGCAAAATTCCACATAGACGAAAATATTATGTAACAATTCGGTAAAATCCTGTAATTTTCACTGTTAATTATGATTGACTTTTAGTATTATTCCACGCTGACTAATATATCATCTAAACTTATTTATAAATGGAACTTTGTCTCTGTGTGTGTGTGTGTGTATGTGTGTGTATGTGTGTCCGTTACCTATAGACTCCGAAACGGCTTAACCGATTTTCGTGAAAATTTACACAGTTGTACTATAAGCGTCTGCGAGTGTTCTTAGTTAGGTTTTGTGTCGAGGTACCCCCGATAAATATCGGAAATCAATAATCGAAAAAATCGGGTTATAGACGGAGTGGTCCGATTTTAATCAAATTTGATACACTCATAGACAAAGACATAAGAAACGATATTCAAAAGTTTCAATGTTGCAGTTCTTACAATAGTGCAGAAAATCGATAATATATAAAAGCTAAGATGTTTGTATGTGTGTCTGTTTATCTGCCTGTATGTCTGTATTTTTTCAGCCCTTTTATTTTATTTTTTTGCTTCGGGTTTGGCTCTAAGTAGGTATAATTGTAGTTCTTAGTCTCAGCCATGATACTATTTACTCAGAGGACTTATTTAGCCTTCAAAATTCAGTTTACGACGAAAAAGACTCATTTGACATTGATACCAGGAAATCAAAATTTAACTTACATCCATTCATTTTTCTTTCAGTCTACAGTTTCGCTTTAACTGGAAACAACTATTGCTTTTTAGTCTTTCGTGCCAACGTCCAAAGAGTCTGAGCTCCAGGACCATGGATTAGTTTTAAATCTTTCATTTCACCCGAGCAACGCCGGGCTATACTGCTAGTACAACATAACTAGAATAATTGAAATTTTTTATTGAAACCTTATGTAATAATTGAATGATTCTTGTATACGATAAAAATATAGTTTTACAGTTTTATTTATAGTTAAAAATGCTCAATATTAGGGATAGTGCGTATGCAAACATAAAAGTTGAAAAATGATGTCAATACCGGCGATACTGTATGGTGTATATTGGCTCGACTATTTATATATCCTATTCAGTAGTGCATTATGGGTAGCAAAGTCTATTGCGCGCTGTTGATCTCAGTGTTAATTTATGTGTGTAGGGGGGGGTGCAAATACGGAAGAACAATTATCGACATAAGACAAATATTAATGAATAGTGCCAAAATAATATAAAGCAGCCAATACAAGAAAAGACTCAAAAACCTCGAATCTATTATAGAATTTTATTATAGAATCTATTATAGAAAATAATGCATTGAACAAAAGGTGTTTAAGGAGTTTGGCAAGAAATGGAATGCCATTTCGATGTTTGTTGCGCTACACACAGTCCTCATGTTGAATGCATACAAATTGAATAACCTTAAAATAACAAACTTTTCCAATCCAGTAATGTGCTGAACGTGTTTCTGTCTCTTAGAATCTGTTAGAAATCTACTTTTTCTTTTTTAATAAACTTTTATATATGTGTGTACATAAGATAGCAGGTTAGCCTTTGGAAGCGTTTTAATGCACATAGCACGTTGCAAACCGGAAATATATTATTTGCCGCCTTCAAGGACGCAGGGTTTTTGTTTTGTTTCGAACATCAAGAATTCTGGCATTGTTAACCTTATTCTCGGGTTAGCATAGGCCTACGAAACACTAACCTTCGTCCTCAAGGCAAATATTTTAAATTTATTTCAGGAAGGAAACTGCCCTCCTTGATACCAGAAAATACGTTATGTCTTCTTCAGCTTATCTAGTAGTGATGTTGATTATTCGCCTTGAAATGGTCACCAACGGTTTCTCCCTGTGCACAGGCGGTAAAAGCAGACATATTGTGAATTAACTCGGCACTTCTTTATATTTATTTGTGAAGGACCTTTGTGCCCATATCCTATACATTCAAGTGGAAGTGAGTTGAGTGCACACACCACAAAAAGCATAAAAAGTATAAAAAATAAATAGTAAATTTTACTTTTTAATACTAAATATAAGATAACTACTAGTAGTATTATTATATTATAAATGTAGTAATAATAACATAAAAATATATAATATACAAAATAATACTAATAATAAAAATATGCTGATTTTAATGCAAACTTGTAAGATTGACGCAAAACGGTTTTTCTAATTCCTACACACACACACACACACACACACACACACACACACACACACATATATATATATATATATATATATATATATATATATATATATCGTCTATGGTAGGACTCGGAGTTTCATGCGTTATGCAACCATCAGGTATTGCATAACGCATGAAACTCCGAGTCGTACCATAGACGTAGGATAATATGTATATTTAATAATATATATAATATATCATTATTATATATATATATATATATATATATATATATATATATATTATTTATATATATATTAATAATAAACATATAAATGTTTATTTTATATGTTTATTATAAATATATTATATTTTATATAATACAGCTCTATTCATACATTGAGCACTGTTTTATTAACACCTGAATAATAATACTATACATATATGCACCCTCTTTATATGTATTTTAATAATTTACGTCAATATATATATATATATATATATATATATATATATATATATATATATGCAAACACGGTTCAAGCAAGTAAATATAGATTGGGAAAGAGATTCTGAATTTTCCTTCTGGCAATATTTCATTTTAAATGGTTTCTTCTCTATACCAATTTACTTGCCTTACTTCTGTCTCTGTTTCTGTCTCTTTCGCTCTTTATCTCTCTCTCTTTCTCTCCCTCGCTCACTCTCTTTCATTAGCTTACTTTACCCATCTATCACTTTCTAATTCCCTTCTCTCTGTCTCCTTTTTTTTTCAGCTTTTACGTACGCCGTAAAGTACCGTCGTCTATCGTCCAGGTAAAAATGTCACTGAATAGACTCTAATGACTCCAATGAGATCTTGTTTTTGGAAACTTATTTTCGTGCCCAAGTTACAAAAATTTGTGATAGCTTTTCTGAATGTCTATTTTCAATCTTACCCAGACGCAAAGAGACGCTAGATTTTGTCAAATTAAATGAAACAAAACAACGCATGGCGTTTCAATTCTCTAGTTCGCTCTCATTAGATTTCAAAACCGGTTGTATGATCCATTTGATGTACTTAAAGAATATGTGCCAAGATACATGCGGCTAAAATAAGTAACAATTAACAAAAAAGACAAATCTGATCCATATAACATAACTTTATCTCGTCTTATAAGCGCCATGGAAATAAATAGATGTTACATTCTTATTAAATTTGTGTAGAATTTTGGTAGAATGAAAAGAAGATCGGACGACAGGACTTTTAGTAAGAGAATAGGTGGACAGAAACAAACATTTATTAATGTAAACATAGCATTTTGAGCAAATGTTGGCTAAGTTAAAAACTGCCGATTTACAGGTCTCCACATTCCTATGGGCTTTTCCTGACAGAAAAATAAAATTCAGGGAAAACTTCTAACATTGGAACGATTGTGACGAAAATTTTATCTTTGTTTGTTAGGCAGAAGAATTAACGTTAAAATCAAACACTTAGTTTTATTCCAAGGCTTTTGATCGGGAGATTGGAGGTTTTGAGGAGTGTGGAAACACTAACTGATTGCTGTTCTTTCCATATCCACTCTAACCCTCGTCGGTAGAACCTATTCGGGGCCCAACTATGGGAAAATTATGAAACCCTAACTAAAAGAAAACACTATAAAAGTATAAAAATACGTTATCATATAGTAATACCAGCAATATCATTTTATATTAAAATTACCAACAATACATGAAGCAAAATGAAAGAACTCTTTATGTCATTAACCGATAAAGCATCCTATGATTTCCTAAACCAAACTGTATTCTGACATATAAATTTAGCAAAACTACAACATAATAAATACATATCACTGCCTCCAGTAATTATTTTCACACAAACATGTATGCGCACAAAAACCGAGTATCCTCTACCGTGTATTCAACTGTGAAAGCAGAATAAAATATGTTATATTTTTTTATTTTTATATGATATATACCAGCAATACATTTTTATATAGTAAAATTACTATCTATACTTATTTATAGTAAAATGGCCAACAATACATTTTGTAGCAAAATGATCAACGATACATTTTATCTCTAAATTGTAGGCATACAATTACGTTCAAAATATATTTAGTTGAAGCCATAAAATTGTGTTCAAAATATTTAAATTTCGCCATTTAATAACCGATAGAGGTTGATATGCTGCTAAACAAAAGCAACCAAACAAATCCAAGGCATGTCCTGGTGGTGTTTAGTAATTTCGATCTATTGATTTGGAGTTTTCAAGTGTAAGAATACTAGTGGCATTAAAATTAGTGTTGGGTAATGTGTAACGAGGATTGCCCAGTTTTTTTGTAGAGTTTGTTCTTCGCTTAGTGCGCATGCGAATTTCGATATTCAATTACCCAACAAGGAGTGACGTTTTGTAAAATCAAGCAATCGCAAAAATAAAAATAACTGACATTGATCAGCTTTTAAAAACATCTGAAAAACACTCACACGATTAGTTCAATTGTTTTGAATCGTTTTTAATTAACAGAAACACAAAACTTAACATAAATAATAATTCCTCATCAAATAATTGTTGAAATAAAAGTCCGTATGTCAACGCGACTTTTAGCGTTATAATAGACTGATAGAAGCAACGGCATTGAACGATATTAGGACAGTTGCGACCCGGACGATTACGTACCAGACAATTGCGTCTCTAAATAATTGTATAAAATTTTTAAAAAGTTAGCAAGTTTATTTTTGTTATAAATGCAATCACAGATTAACAGTATTTAAAAAACTATTTCAAAGATTGAAAATTATTGTAGTGTTATAAATTAATCAAAAGTTGTTGGGAGCTAACCTTTTTAAGAATTTTGTCTTATTTTCAAGAGTATACTTATCAAATAGCGCCATGATTCTCTTATTTGCAGTTTTATTTTTGATAACAAGTGTTATGTTAAATTTTTCTTTTTGCTTTTTTAGAATAATTAAAAATTGTTTTACAATTAACAACTCTTAAGAAAATATGATAACTCCAAAAAATTACCAGAGGTACGCAGTTTTTCAGGGACGCAATTGTCTGATACGCATTGTTCGAGACGCAAATGTTCTGGATGAAAATATCCGGGATGCAACTGTCCGTCCACCAGTAAATATAATGTGATAGCTGGACAGGTTGTTGAGTTAAAACCTATTGTACTGCCTTTCATAAATATCGGAGTACTTGAAGCCCTTAATAAATCTACTGTCATCAGCAGATATGGGGTACAAAAACAATCAAATTCAGTAACAAGCAAATTAACCCCCTCGTCTGGGTTTTCCTCTTTTGAACTATGTTACATTACCTTTTAACAGTGAAGCTAAAAAGGCTGTGAACGCTTCACCCACAAACACCCCAACACAGTAAATCTTACTCAAATGTATTTATGAACATTTCGTTTTGTATGCAATTTATTTATCGGAAAAGAAACTTGTTTTAAACTTTACTTTTCTTTATTTTGTTTAATAATGTTATCTTGCATGGCAAATCAATCAGTATCCATTATTTTGGGCATGCATCATTTTCACTACTACTTATTCGTGTAAGAAAACCTAGACATTAATTATCGAAGTCATTAACATAGGAAGCTAAGTTCTTGGCGTAAGTTTAAACTACCATCTTTTGTCTATATATCTAAAATATAAACTAAAAATTTTGAAAAGTAAAATTTTCTCTAAAATAATTTGAAAAATTTCCAAGTTTTCATTTGATATCATGTAAATATCAACTTTAAGGAAATATAAAAGTAGATAGGTTTGTCTGTGGTCCGGTTCACATGCTTCCCGTTTTTTGAACGGGAGTAAAGTTTTATCCCTTGCTTCCTGTTTAGGATTGGATTTCCGGATCATTCTAAATTCTATTTCAACTCTGAAATTAATACTATTATTAGGTTTCCCTGTCCTTCTAAAGTTTTTACTTTCTCTTTCACTTTTTGTAGCCTCTTTGCTTGGGATGAGTAAAATTATATATAGATATCGGAAGAGAAATGTCAGTAGAAACTAATGCCAGGTGGATATGAGTAAAGAATGGTCGCAACTAAACGGGGTCCGACTTCGGACAATGTGCCAAAAGATTCCCCAAACAGAATGTCGCTTTGATAAGTAGGGTTACATGCACACTCTGGTATTTACAGTAATATTCGAGGAAACTAGGTATTTTTTTTTAAAGCCGGCAATAAAAAATCAATCTGGTGTGAGGTTAACTTACGTCCTTTTCTCCAATTAGTAAGCACCGAGCTTGGCTCTCATGTGACTCTTATCCACCAAATGATGGGACCTTGTTTTTTTACAGAGGGACACTGTTTTCGTAGGCCGCGGAGAAAAACATTTTCCCCCTGACTTGAGAAGAGACAGTCCTTTGCAACATTATGTTGTCCTGACGCATAAGCAATGATTGCTTTTGCGGCATCTACTAGTTTTCCTTTTCAGGATCGGGGAAAACGCATATAACGCATGTCTATATCTTTAATCTTGGAAAAAAAAATAGTAAAAACTTAATTTAAGTGTTTCCCTATTTTCTCTTAGTGTAGATCTTTTTCCTTATAAATGAGTGATTATCTTTTCAATAGACATTTAAAGGGGTTGGTTACCAACACCCCAATCATGTATTTGGTTATGCGACAATTATTTGGTGACATCACCAATATAATACCTATCAAGGATGGATTTGGGATATTTTTTTATGCATCATTTTCCTTCAGGAAATGACATGATCATGATCCTCTAAACTTTCCAAATCATTTTTAGATCTAAGCAATTTTTGTTCTCTTACTATCTATCCCATTCCTGTTCTGTCATATATTTAGCTTGTTAGTTATGTTATGCACTGTTTCCCTGTCTTCATCTCACTTCCAATATACCCTGTGATTGTCAAATTCACCAAACCCTCTGTGCTCATTATGTGCATCATTACACAATATTAGGTCAGTGAATTTTTGTCTTATTTTGTCATTAAATATAGGTAACTGCGATTATTTGTGTATATAGAATGCTCTGAAAATCTGGCCATGTACCAGACGTTTCCGATTTCAACAAATGTCAATATAAATGACAAGTGGTAATTTTCTGAACTTTGATATTTGATAGGGCATTCTCAATAAACAACATCCCCCGTATTAGATTAAAATTTAATTTGGATCACCTTGAACAAGTATCTTCAGTCCAACCCCGAGGGATAAGACATGTTTCTGACAGATTTTAGTTCAGTGAAGAGCAAGCGTTTTGAATGATATCAGCAGAAAAAATCGTTTCATTAATTTTATTTTTATTTATTATTTTATTATCAGGAATCACTCTTATTATTAATGCTGGAATTAATAAAACGAAAGATTTTTCCAATGAATCTCATACTTCAGATGCCTTAAAATTTCAGTTCTGATTGTCGTGAATTCATTTCTGCTACCATTAGCACAATATGGCAGCGAATGTTGGATATCAACAAAGATGAAGGGAAAACTTGAAGCAGCTGAAATGTGGTTCTACAGAAGGATGCTGCGGATATCGTGGGCCGAGCATGTGAGCAATGATGAGGTTTTGGAAAGGATGGAAATGAAAAGGAAATTAATATTAAGCATCACGAAGAGACAACTAAAGTTCCTGGGACATGCGATGAGGAAGGAGGGCTTGGGGAACCTGATGGCACAAGGATTTTTATAATCATTACATCCAAGCCAAAAAAAGACTGCTACTGGTGCACATGGGGTTACAGTGAGCAAAAAAACAAGGTACAGGAAATGTCGAAGAAATGATAAGAGATGGACGCGAATCAAGTAGATGAAGATAGTAATTGACGTTGTATTTAAACCTTTGGAGTTTGTAGCTATCGAGGAAGCTCGCAAATGGAAACGGATTCCGCAAACAGGAAGTGCGAGAAAATAAACAATTAGAGTTGTAGAAGCGGTTACATTTAACTATTTTAACAGTATAAAGGTGAGACCTTGATGCCAATCTAGTAACATGAAAATACATGTGGTCGGGGAAACAGGGGAAAAAAAGGTTGTCAGAGTAGTTGCCAAGAAAATACTTGTAGAAAAGGAAGCAAACATCAAGTATCGTATTAGAATTGAACTCACTTCAGTGGCAATATACAGCTTGGCTTGCTTCCAAACCATTACATAATTATAAGATACTTAGTTATAGGTTGCATAACGTGTCAGTTCTGTTTTCTTGTGATCAATCAGCAATTTTTTAGGCACCAACGCTGCATAACAGTTTGAATGACCGACAGGCAATTTTCATTGGATATCATTTTACTCGCTATATTTCAGAGTGGGACAGCAGTACTAATTGTGTTTTGGCGGTGGCATGTATTATTCCCAGATGAACACTTAGCACGCCAAGAAATCTGGGAGCAGAATTGCGTCCTCATTCTTCCCCTGTCGCAAACGTACACTTTCCGCGTGTTTTTTTTTATATTAATGTGTAAAAACTAGCCATCACTTTTTCAGATTCCACGGCCACAAGTTTCAACTCCCTGCACACGCATGCACAAACACACACACACACACACACACACACACACACACACACACACACACACACACGTTCAATTCGGATCGTCAGAGATATGACCAGAGAGTAATGTTTGCCTTTTTGAGTTCTGTAACAAGAAATCAGAGAGCCGAGTTCGAATTCCAGTTGAATTCCTTGCATTCACTTACGCGCAAATACCCTTGAGAAAGGTATTAATCCGTCTATTCCTTCCAGTTATGGGTTAAATAACAGGACAGATTGGGTTCTATAGCCTTGGTCGGCAACCAGTCTACCGCAGAAAGCAATGGCAACCTACTGCGGGATAATCTTCTGCCCAGTCAGTCATGTCTGTTTCGAGACATGATCGCCCAAGCGTGTATCACGTATGGCACTTAACTGACTGACTGGATTTCGGGTAAACACAATTTTGTTTGTCTGGTACGGACAGAGTATTGACCATGAAATGGCTTATCTTGCAATCGTTTTTACTTCGGTATTATTATTATAAATTTGGATCTGTAGGCATTTACTTGATTCACACATAGTTAAATATTAATCATTTTATGTTACTTACTTACTTACTTGGACAACCAAAGGCAAAAAGGAGAGTCATATTATACACAAGTACATCTTTTCAAACATTTTTAATCAAAAGAAAAACTTTCTATTGAAACAGCAAGATTGCAAATACACTAAGTAGCACAAAAGATAAAACCCAAAGTAGGTAGCTGTTGATAACAATTTGATGTGTCTGCAATATTTGTTCTCTGGAAATTAGCGTAATTGAACTTCTTTTGTCTCAAAGACAGGAAATTCAGCAAAATTGATTTTAAAAACTTAATAAAAGGAATAGACAAGATTATTTGTTTTGAAAACATTATATTACAACAAAGAAAGTGTCCCCGAAACTTCGAAAGTAAGTTTTAAAACGGAGATTAGAAGAAGCACACAATGACTAAACAAGTTCATTTTTATTCTTTAATATCGTAAAAAAGTATATATACTTAATGAAATATATGTACGACATTGAGATTTTCATGAATAATATGGTACCACTTTTGAAAACATTTACATATTACGTATTATATTAAAATGGACACGAGGCTATCTGCTATGGGAACAAATATAAATCACTAATATTACCTGTTGTAGTGAACAAAACAAGTTCTAGATTTTTTAAAAAGTCAAATGCCCAGCACTGACTCGTTGATTTTGTTAGAAAAAAAAATAATCTTGTTTCGTGAGTTGACAGAAGATAACTAAAAAACCCCGAAGTGGCATGACTGATGGAACGAGAACAATCTACTCCAATGAGTAAAGAGTGCGATTCAAAATTTCAATCACCTGAAAAGGGTACAACAGCCGAAACATCTTGAATATGACAATAAAGATGAGGACAACAGTCCGAACAATGTAAATATTGTTTCGTTTAATATCCACGAAATGTTGAACATAAACAAGCGAACATAGGCAAAATGCAAGTACAAGTTAAGTTAGATATTTCAGTTATTTTTCAATGGTTCCGATAGTTTCTAGTTGATATCAATGCAGAGGGTGTATGTTTCTCTGAAATGTTCACGTAGCGCACTGTTTAGAGACGACCATTGAAAAGGCGGTGATTGGTTCTCTGATTTACATGGAAGTGGCTGCTGCTTGTTATTGATTAATACAGAATCATTTGAACAATGAATGTATTTCTTTATACATGTACGTCCCCCGGTTTCACGTTTAATTAATTTCAATGTAAAAAGTGAATCAGACAGAGCAAAATTAGCCAAGCATGTTAATGATTATCGCAGAAACTATTATATACCTGAGCTACATTGCTTCAATTATTGAATTATGGAAGAGCAAAATTCAGTTTTCGATGGCGGCCACAGTCATCTCCCAATGCATGGCATTCATTTTTTTTTTTTCAATGACAGTTGTTTTTTTTTTTGTTTTTTTTTCCTGGCTTTTATGAACTGATCAATACACAAAACTTGCAGACAAGAAAGAGGTCGGCTGGGATATAGATGCGGGCATTTAGGTTCCCTTTCTAACTAGATTGTTCACTATTGATATTCATCTCCTTAGATTATTTTTTAAGTGTATATCTATACGTAAAGTGCATTATATATATATGTATATATATATTCATTTTTACATTGTAGATTTACATTTGGTATGCCGTCAATTTTAATTACTTCTTTCGGTTTGTTCTTTTTCCTTCCTTTCATCATTATATCCTACTTCTCGCCAAATTCTAATAATTTGACTTCGATTTTATGCAGTCATCGATGCACACTGTTATAAAACCTCGTTATTGATTTTGGGCTAGCACCGAGACTAGCCATTGAAAATTGTTTGAGTAAGGTTTTAATTCAGCTGTATTGTGTTTTCGATAAGGCAGAGGGAATAAAGTTAAATAACACTTGGACTATTTTTGTTTTGTTCATTTTATTTTGGAAAAATGAAGTAAATGATATGAGGCCCGTATCAAATGAGATGAAGCAGAAAGACAAAATATGTTTAAAAAAAAAAAAGAAAAGTTTGAACAAATGTCGATAGAAACATAGGAAAACGCTGCAACTACATTTGCACTTCATGCAATTAAAGCCTGAAGATTTCGGTTGTAGCCTCCTGACTCTCTTAAAAATAATATTAATAATCAATTTAAAGGAAGTTGTATCAAGACATGAAATCATTACAGTGAGGTGCATGGACGATAAAAGAGCTGAGACTGATGGTTTCAAATGAAAATTAACGAAACAAGGAAGAACTTGAAGGACTTAAATATCGGAGAATAATCTTTCTTCTTTTAAGTGTCTATCTTTGGTTTCCATATCTTCCTATCTTTTTTAAGTGGGATATCATGGGTCTCAACATTTTTCTATCCTTCGTAGCTCTAAGCAATCATTTTGTATTACTATCTCTCTTAGTCCCTTTTTAGCCATCCATTTACACGGGTTCTTTATGTAGGTTACTCAGTTTCACTCTTGCATTCAGTATGTCTTCTGTGTTGCGAATTCTTTAAGCCCAATTTCTTCAATATGCACCCTAGAAATTTCCACTATTTCTGATTCTTAATATGTGTACTTTTTACCTCATTTTTCTTAAGAGCACGTCGTTACTCACACGTTCCGTTAATGGCAATCTCAGCATCCTTTTGTAGAACTTTGCTGCTTCAAGTTACCTCTTTATCTGTGAGTAAACTATCTAACATTTACTTTCATGTAAGTTCAGAATTCTTTTTCTTTGTTTCTATGAAATTCTTTCCATCTCTTAATAAGTATTTTAGCTTTTGCAATGCTTTTTTTCTCTATTTTAATGCGCTTTCTGGTATCTGCGTCACATTTTCTAGTTTGTCTAAATCTTCCTTCAGTCTCCGAATAAAATTGAAAATAGGAAAGGTTATGTTTCAGAAAGATTCCCTGACTCCAATGATATCTAAGCTTATTTATAAATGGAACTTTGTCTGTGTGTGTGTGTGTGTGTGTGTGTGTGTGTGTGTGTCCGTTACCTATAGACTCCGAAACGGCTGAACCAATTTTCTTGAAAATTTACACAGTTGTACTATAAGCGTCTGCGAGTGGTCTTAGCTAGGTTTTGTGTCCAGGCACCCCCGATAAATATCGAAAATCGATAATCGAAAAAATCGTGTTATAGAAGGAGTGGTCCGATTTTAATCAAATTTGATACATTCATAGACAAAGACATAAGAAACGATATTCAGAAGTTTCAAGGTTGCAGTTCTTACAATAATGCAGAAAATTGAATATATATATATATATATATATATATATATATATAAAAGTCAAGATGTTTGTGTGTGTGTCTGTTTATCTGCCTGTATGTCTGTATTTTTTTCAGTCCTTTTATTTTACTTTTTGCTTCAGGTTTGGCTCTAAGTAGGTATAATTGTAGTTCTTAGTCTCAGCCGTGATACCATTTACTCAGAGTACCTATTTAACCTTCAAAATTCAGTTTACCTATTTGATATCTATACCAGGAAATCAAAATTTGACTTGCATCTATTCATTTTTCTTTCAGTCTACGTTTTCGCTTTAACTGGAAACAACTGTTGCTTTTTAGTCTTTCGGGCCAACGTCCAAAGAGTCTGAGCTCCAGGACCATGGATTAGTTTTATAGCTTTCATTACACCCGAGCAACGCCGGGCTATACTGCTAGTTTGTCATAGCCATGGTATTGTGACACTATGATTGGAACACTTGCATAAAAGAGAAAGCTGTGAGGTTTTATCCAGGTCTCAAAAGTATCAATTTTTATCACCAGGGATAAGGTCTTTGACACATAGTCCTGAACTTGACCGAAACGTTTTTTAATCGTTTCACCCCAAGCAAAGCGGTATAGCTACTGATGCGCAGGGGGCTACATAAAAGAGTAAAGGTTTAGGCAGGAGGAGAGTGAAGAGAAAGACGATCCAGTTACAGGGGGTGTCAGAGAAAGAACAAGAGAAGGATGGGAACACAGGTTCGAAGAAAGAGAGAAAGGAAAAGAACAAGATATACGGGGTAATGTAGAAAGGTCTGGAGTCAAGTGGAGAAGAGAAGGGGATTGACATTGCATTTAAATTATTGAAGGTTGTAGCTGTCAGGAAAGCAATTATATGGAAAGACGTTCCACAGCCGGGAAGTGCGAGAAAAGAAGCTGATGGAGTAGAATTGTCTGCTGCATTTGGTTGATCTAACTGTAAATGGGTGGGGCCTTGTTGCCAGTCTGGTTACACGAGTAAATTGTTGTGGTAGGGGCACCAGTGACTTAAGTGCGTCGGAGCAGAAGCCATGAAAGTACTTGTAGAAGAGACAGAGGGAAGCCACGTCTCGCCAGTGATAGAGTGGCTGGAGTCGGGCTCCCAGGGTGACTGACCAGATGGAATAAAAGAATAAATAAATAAATGAAAACTTTTTTGTTTGGGAGTTTATATTAATGAACCCAGTTAGGATTGAGTGAGTTCTAGACTGTTCCCGTTAACAAGGACAGCCTCTTCTTCGTGTAGTTTCGAGGCAACCCGTTTGAGCTGCTAATCACGCACCGTGGTGTTAGGAGGAGTAAAGAGTTGTTAGTAGGGAGAGTCGAAGGGAAGATCTTACCGTCTAGTTTGACATGGCAAAAGCTGTCACTTTTTACCCACCCAAACCGAGCCACTGAAATCCCGAATAAACACCTAAATATATTGGAAATAGAGTTCGAGTCCTCATTTCTCGTCGTGGTGTTTGCTTTCACCTTTTGCTTTCTTGTACGATTGCAACGGATCTTCCACCCACACAAATGAGACGGGACACGCAATGTGGGATAGTCATTAATCGATATGTGAAAAATAGGTGAGGAATCCGTTGTAGTTTTACAATATCACTTAATCTAATCTTGAGAAATTGTAAAAAATTAAAATAAAACATGAGGTTGATAATTCGATGAAGAATGTCAAATACCTCATGTATATGGAGGATACAATGCTGTTGACAAAATTAAAAAAGGACTGGATGAACTGATTAATTATGGACTTTGATGATGATGACATCTGAATGAATGTTAGAAACATAATAAAACTCTCCAATCAAGATAATAATTTCTCCAATTAAAATTCTAAGAAATCCTACAGAAGCTAGTGAAGGAAAGCTAGAAGCAAGTACTAAACATCAGTTAAAAGAAGATATAATGTATGGTTGTCAGTAAAAGAAATCTGAAATTTGATTCTACAGAAGGATGTTGAGAATACCAGATTCTGGATATGTGAGCAACGATGAAGTTTTAGAGAAAATGGAAACAAAATGAACACTTATAATTGACATCAGAGAGAGACAACTGAAATTTCTTGGGCACATAAGGAGGAAACGGTGCTTGGAAAATTTGAAACTCACATGATCGATTAAATTTAAGGGGAAGGCATTACATAAACTACAACGGACAAGAAATTGCGGAGAGTTATTTAAGTGCCTTACGTGATACATGCTCTGGGCGATCATCTCTCGAAAGAGACATGACTGACTGGGCAGAAGATTATCCCGCAGTAGGTTGTCATTGCTTTCTGCAGTAGACTGGTTGTCAGCCAAGGCTATAAAACCCAATCCGTCCTATTATTTAACCCATAATTGGAGGGTAGAGACGGATTATTACCTTTCCCAAGGGCATTTGCGCGTAAGAATTTAACTGAAATTCGAACTCGGCTCTCCAATTTGTCGTTCCGAGTCGATATCCCCTGCACCACAAAGCGACATGACACGAAGAAGAAGAAGAAGAAGAAGAAGAAGAAGAAAAGTGACCTAGATGTAGAAAAAAATGAAGCAGAATAGAAAAATTAAAGATGAAGAAATATGAGTGAAGAAAAGGACGAAATCAAAGAAGATGAAAATAAAGAAGAATGAATTCAGTGAAAAAGAAAAAGGAAAAAGAAAGAGATGATGGAAACGAGAAAAGAAATGGAAAAAAAGAAGAAAATAGATAATTATTTCAAGAAGAAGAAGAAGAATATGCTGGGTTACGCCTTTTCCAAATCTCTTTTTAGTTTTGGCAAAACAAAAAATGTCCCTACGCCATTGAAGCATCACAACGATAAAATGACCTAAATAGAGAAAGTTTCAATGTAGGTGTAAACTTGAACAGAAATAGAACAAAACTAATTTTCAATTGTAACGTTTCGAAACATATAAGAAAAAAGAGGAAGAACTGGAAAATGTCCAGGAATACAAAACTTTGTAAATTAAAAAAAAATGGAGAGAACACAGAAAAAGAAATAAAACTATTGTCCAACGACCGGATGTAAAGCAGTTAACAAAAATAGAAATATGATAAAAGGCATCTGGCCAATATACTATAAAAAAAGCAAAGAATATACGCCAGAATGCGTATATTGAATATATAATGCTGACGTATGGTTGTGAAATATGAAAATTAAGAAAATCGTTTGAAAAAGAATTACTTGAAAAATCGATTAAAAGAGTAATACTAAAGAAAACGTTAATAGAAATCGGTTAAAATGTATTCGGGGATAGGAGAATATAACTGATATCTTAGAAATTATTAAAATACAAAATTTAAGTGAGCAGAACAAATGGCAGGAAGAAAATATTACAGGTGAATAAAAGCTTATTTGATTGCTTCCTAGTTAAAATCAAACGTAATTCACTAAATACAAGGCCCGAGAACCAGTGAAGGTAGTGAGTTAAAGTAAAGAGTTAAGTACAGATGTTAAAATGGCAAAAATAAAGGTGTTTTATATGAATGAAAAAAGTGACAGAAAATAAAGGTTTTGAAGAAGAGAGATAACATTTTATCCTTTTATAGTCCGTTTTGACTTTCTGAGGTCTTTATGGATGCTGTTTTTATCCTAAATTTCATCAAATACATGGCTGACGAGCCACTTAAGGTAGATGGTTAATGAAAGGCGTGTGCGATATGAACGTAAAAAGAGATAGAAGGAAGTGAAGATTATGAAAAGCAGAAAAAATAATAGTTTACGCTTGACTTAAAAAGGTTAAGACTGTAGTGATCAAAAAGGAATTCACGCGCGTGCTTGTTCTCCAAAATAGCAGTTCCTGGATTAAAAAAAAAAAAAAGAAAAATGTTCCTCTCGCCTTTGAAAATGAAGGAAATGAGAGTGTTTCGACTTAGCGGAAAAAGCCTGGTGTGTCCTAGGCGTAAACGTATGAACTGGTGGAGCTAAAAACTGGAACTCATCCAAACAGTTGCCATGTAAATAGCGATAGAGTAGCATCAGGAATGCAACATTGCATCTACGGGAAAGAGGCTGCATAGTGGAAAACATATTTCTTCATAAGACTAAGTAAACGATTTTAAAATCTTTCAACCCTAGAAAGTGAGAATTGGGCAACTACACCCCAGATATGATAACGACGTCAGTTTTTGGTCTAGTCTCACTTTTACAAATATAATGCGTGGCAATTAGATACATACAGGGGAAATAGAATGAACAAATCATTTTTCCAACATATTCTATATATAAGTTCAACTTCAGATCTGGTGTGAACTTGAGTGTCAATAGGAAAGTTAATGCATCAAGACTATAAGCATGACTGCAGAAAACTCAAGAGAAAGATGGAGATATGGGACAGAGGAGTCTTCTGGTAAGACATGGAGGATAATATCACAATCTTGAGCCTCATGGAACGATTTATGAAATACCTGTGTTTTGTCTAGCAAAGAGACTAGTGATTGTTGAAAATGATTATAGAAATGTGAGAGAAAGTAGATTGTACATCATAATTCTAACCAAACATGCATAGTGTCATATTATATATATATATATATATATATATATATATATATATATATAGTATGTGTAAACTTTTACTTTGGAAACTAGCGAAATTGGAAAATGTAATCACATAATTTAAACTCTCTTACATGGCTAATTTCCATTTGTCTCAAACCCAAAACTTTATAATCAGATACTGTCATGATTTATTAAATCTTTTACGACAATTTTGAACTTTCCTCTGGCGACTGATATTACAGTGCCCCTTCAAATAATTATAAGATCGTGATCATTTTCGATCTCTTCTAATCAAAGAATCTGTGTGTGTGTGTGTGTGTGTGTGTTGTGCGCGCGCACTTTTAGATTTAATGAAAATGTAACTGAGCAGGTTCATGCCGGGTAAGAAATTTCGTGATCTCACTCATCGGGGCTGTATTTTGTTTTGCTTTGTTTTTTCGTTTGTTTTTTTGTTTTTGTTCTTTTTTTTTGTTGTTTTTTTTTTTTTTGTTCTTTTGCTGTTGAGTTCAGGAAGAAGACCTAAACATTATCAAATACTCTACTATAACAATAAAATATAACTAAAAACGCAACACTAACAACAACAATACTCCTGACTATGACTACAACTTCGACATTATAATGGGGAGCTACGACGGCAGAGATTTATGTGAAATTATACATATATACATCATCAACACACTAGCAAAAATTATCAACAACAAAAAAGTATAGTTTTATACAGAGACGACGAACTAATAATTCTAAAAACTGCAACAGTAGAACTACGGTAATTATGAGAAAACAAATTATAAAAATCTTCAACACTCTAGAAATCGCAATAGCTATGAAAACAAATCTAAAAATATAAGTCCAAAAATTTCTTATGCGTTACTCTTAACTTAATAATACATATAAATAGTACAGAAAAGAAAACAGCAACAACATATGTATCAATAAAAATTTCAGTTACCCTTCTAATGTATTCAAGCACATAATCTACAAACAAAAGGCTATCCACGAATTCCAGTAACATAAAACTATTCAACAAAAACAAAGAAACATACGAGTTAGTATTAAGAAACTGCGAATTTTCAAATAAACTTGAAATAAACTTGAATACACAAACGAAGATAAATCAAACAAGAACAATTGAAAAAGAAATATAATCTGCTTCAACCAATCCTACAACAAAAATATAAGAACAAAATGGGAAAAATACTTTTCAACATATTAGAAAAACACTTACCCAAGTACAACAAACTATCAAAAATCATCAATGAAAACAATCAAAATCAGTTACAGCTGCATGGCAACATAGAGAGAAAATAACGACCAAATACAACAAGAAAATACTTAATAAAACCAATAACAACATAATTATTAAGCTATTTTTAAGACAAATAGCACCAACACAAACAAAAAAATTTACATAGGAGCAACAGAAACGTCCTTCAAATAAAGATTTAATAATCACAAAACATCACTCGACACAAAATATTACAAAAACAGCAGAACACTATCAAAATACATATGGAATCGGATAAAAAATAACATTGCTATCAAAATTAAATGGGAAATAGTAAAAAGATAACACAGCAGCAATAGAAAAAACTATAAATTATGCCTAGAAGAAAAACTAGCAATAATCAGCTTTAAAAACCAAAGTAAAATATTAAGTAAAAGAAACGAAATAATAAGAAAATGTTGACATGAGAACAAATATCTACTTTGCTACATAAATAAAGATAAATAACAGCAAAAAGAAAACATACAAATGAAAATATAAATATTAATAAACAAATATTCAATGACGAAAAAATACGGAAAAAATATAACAATCGCCAAGCAAAAAAAAAACTCACACATAAATCCCACAAACACAAATACACACAAGAATACAAACACCAATCATGGCCTAAAAAGGAAATCATTAAGCGGTCAAACACCAATACGGTACGAAAAAAAGGTCAAGCTAATAAAAGAGGTCAAAAACAGAGGTCAACCTAAATGACAGGAACAAATCAACTAACAAAAAAAAATGCAATTTACCGGAGATAATAATTAAGCGGATATCCACTCACGTGTGCATTACAAACGCAATAAAAAAAGCATTAAAATAAATAAAACACCTTCACTATAAAAAGAAAAAGAAAAAAAAAGAAAATCAACCAATCACAAACAAGATCAATCTCACAAAATATAATTAATCACACCGATCTCCCTATAAATAAAAAATAAAACCGGCACTCAACAGCAAGAAAACCAGCCCGGATGAGTGAGAGCACCATAACGGTATAACGAAGTCGGAATGAACCCGCTCAGTTAATGTGAAAAATTCTTTGCACTAAAACCATCAACGCTCTGTTTTCATCCCGATATCGAGCACTTTACGATTTTAAAAAAATAACTCAGCGCTATATATGTGTGTGTGAGTGTGTGCATGTTCGTTCTCTCTCTCTCTCTCTCTCTCTCTCTCTCTCTCTCTCTCTCTCTCTCTCTCACTCTCTCTCTCTCTCTCTGCGCACACAGACACAAAAATATAAGTGTTTTGATGGGTAAACTGCAGCTATTTTATATCTTTAATTTCATGCCTGTGCGTTGTTTTGATTTTGTCGACTGCATCGTATAGTAAGGTCAGTTTGACACCATCTGTGAGAATAAGACCATTATAGCACAATTCACTCCGCCAAAAAACGGTATACTGTATTGCTTGGAATTCGTGCCAGAAGTTCCAATATGAACATTTCAAAATGTTTGAGCGTCAATCTGAAGACTGTGTAGAGGATTCGGAAAGAATTGGATGAGTCTAATAGTAATAATAAGGATGTTTGGAGTGATCACTACTCATGGCATCGTTATGACTCCATTCATTGGAGAGAGATGGGGGTGAGAGAGAGAGAGCGATTTATGAACTGTCGTCTAAATTAAGCAAAAAATTAAAATAACACTGACATCTCATTTTAACAGATATATTTACCAAAATGACACAAATTACATGCTAAAGGGTAAATTTTTTAATAAAATTGTCATTGGCGTCAACCATGGTCTCTAGACGACTTCAGAATCTCCTGCATCTCTTCTGGATGATCTCCTTAATAGGTTGGTGAATGCTGCCATAATCTATGCCTTCAGTTCATCTTTGTTGTTACAAGGAGTTTTGTTGGTCTCTCATTCAATTGCATCACACACACAATATTCAAGGAACTTTCCGTGTAGGCAGTTAGGCGATCAGTTGTAGGGGGAAATTAAAAATCTAAAATGGTGACAATTTACCCATCGTACTTTGTATATATATATATATATATATATATACAAAGTACGATGGGTAAATATGAAATATATGAAAATTATATATGCCGTATTTTTTCAATCATAATATGCCTTCACTCATAAAAATCAAAATTGGGCTAAAAGAGTGGGAAAATGCTTCTATTCATCTAAAATACGCACCCCTTATTTGGTAATCGAACTCTCTAAATTTAACCTCTCCAATTTTATTACGGCCAACGTTTCCTACTCTTATTCAAGCTGTAATTGAAGATATTTATCCAAATTTCCGATTTTCATGATTCTAAAAGGAAATGGAAATACCTATATCGTGCCTACTGCGCAGACTCATTAACTTGTTTTTGTTCGATAAAATGTGCAGTCTACCGGATCTGTATGTAGTTCGAGTTACTCATACTCGTTTACTAAACTCGTTTGCTTAATAGTTCAAGTTAGATATACATAACTCGAGTTGTGCTTAAAAAGAAGACAATAAAAGTTGGTCTGATAAATATGTAACAAAAAATAAAATGAATAAAGGAAAAAAATCAATTCAATGAAATTTATTATGATTTCTCGTTCACATATTCATTGTCAGAGTTATCACTGTCAGAATCAGTGGGTGAAAATCCTGGGATGGGATTTCCAATTTTTTAAATCCCGGAATGGGAAATCTCGAGATTTCCGGAAATGTATCTAAAGGAATCATTTTATATTGAGTTTCGTATTTTTATTAATAAAAACACGTTATTATAGGCTCTTTTCCTTTTGCTATAAACCTTATGCTAAAATTATAATTTATTTAAGAACTTCTATTATAAATATATCTTAATATTAAAATAGCATTCAACAACTCTATACTTAACCTATTTCTCTGCTTACTCAAAAACATACCTAAAGCAGAAAATGTACGCTATGCTTCACTTGAAATTGCGGGAATTGATTTTGAAGTTTACATCAGCTTTTCAATATTTTTGCTTTTTTGTTCATCTTACTATGATGCCTAAAATTTTTTCTATAAAAATATTTTTAAAAAAATGTAAAAAGGACATTTTCCTTCAATAAAATTTTAAACTTAAACTTGTATCTATAAGAATAAAATGACATTCAATACTAGGGGTATTATGATTTTTAAATATAATATTTTTTAAATCCTTTAAGCAAAAAACACCTGTGTATTTATTTACTATTTTTTTTTTTAAATTCCGGGATTTCCCAACTTTTAAAAAAAATTATCCCGGTAAAAATTCCGGTATTTTGACATTTTAGTCAGAATCCTCCATTCAGTCAGTTAAGTGCCATACGTGATACACGCTTGGGCGATCATGTCTCAAGAGAGACATGACTGGCTGGGCAGAAGATTATCCCGCAGTAGGTTGCCATTGCTTTCTGCGGTAGACTGGTTGCCGACCAAGGCTATAGAACCCAATCTGTCCTGCTATTTAACCCATAACTGGAGGGAAGAGACGGATTAATACCTTTCCCAAGGGTATTTGTTCGTAAGTAAATAGCAATGAATTCAACTGGAATTCGAACTCGGCTCCCCGGTTTCTCGTTCGAATTTGTTCATCATCTTCTGTAGATGGGCGGTTAATGACCTTGTATAGACCCTCATTCATAATCTCTTCCACTTATTCATCTTTGCTGGCATCTTTGTTCCTCCATATCTTCCCAGAGGATATTATTCTCAGTTCCATCCATCGCATTTTAATGCAGCACTTTTTAAAACCCCTAATAAGGAGGGCTGGGTCACCAACCTCCCAGCCTTTTTTGATCCACCCATTTATTTCCCCTTATCAGACAATGTATTTCTCTTAAAAATTATGTAAGACTTCATTTTTTAGCCCTCTTCATTGGCCCCCAACATAACTAAATCTATTTTTTATTACCATTGAATTTTATGCTAACGGTGTTTGTTCCCTTGAAGTCCATTGTTTGGGATGAGGGTAAATCAAAGGTTAAAGGTGTCTTGCCTGCATTGCTAATGTCCTTTATATTATAATTGTGTTTTTTCCTCAAGTTCAGTACAAATTTCTGAAATTTTGTAACTCTTTGGTCATTATCATGAGGCAATTTCTGTGCAGTTTAGGTTGTTCTTCAGGTGGACAGGCTGTTTCTCTTAATGAACCTATAGCACCAATTTGAAGAGACTTTGAAAGTTTCCGCAGAGTATTTTTTCATCTTTTTCAGGGTCAACAACCATGTGTCTATAGTGCAGATTGCAAATCAAGCAAACCGCCTTTCTGCAATTTCTTCTACTAATTCTTTTTTCATTTAAGGATACTTGGCCTCATTTCCTCTACCGGGGGCTCTTGAAGAAGGTTTTGCTGTCATAATTTTTTCCTTGTTTTTTTTTTTTCTGAAATCTTATATTTGCTTTATTTATACCGTACTTTCTTTCTGATACACGATTTCCCAATTGTCCTGCCACAGCAATAACTTTTCTCTGGAATTCACTTGTTTTTTTTTCTGGAATTTCTTGTTCTTGAAGGGTAACTTGTTCTTGAATTCATCTTTAACCAGGGGTGTTGCAGAGTAGGTAAAAGTAGGAATATGGTCTGTTCTTCGAGAGAGAATGTTGCAAACTGCTGGTCGTTTAACTTACACACACTTGTTTTATCGATATTCGTTTCCATAAAATAAGAACTTCCTTATTCCGGTAGTTGTGATAAATCGGAACGTATCATGCAGAAGCAACATGGCGGTGCCCTTAGTTTGTTGCATAGCCATAAGTTTTTTTTCACAAAAAATAGTTTTAGACATAGAATAAGATTATTATAATTTAGTTTTATGATAATTCTTATGTTATTTTATGTTTGTAAGTACTGTTAGATAAATATGGTTGAATTTCATATACGTATGTGGTCGCAATCGCTGAATGTTAGTGTCAAATTGTCATATGTTTGTGGCATGTAGTCATTTCGCAACTGAAATCGACCTATAAAGCAACAATTTTTAAAAGATTTCTATAGCTGTGCATAACAGGCACCCTTAATTTTGTTATCTTTTAGAAAAAATGATTATTATACATGGGGAATTACAGTATATTATATATATTTATATATAAACATATATATTATATATATATTCATATAAATATATATATGAACATAATTTCTGATATGTATACATAAGTATAACAATCTCTCACACGCACACAAATATATATATATATATATATATATATATATATATATCCAAAGATAAGCGTCTTGCTAGTAAAATCACAAAGGAGATCTTATTAATATTAATTATTAAAAATTAAATATTAAAAATGATCCAGCCAGAGGGCTCCAAGTAGTTAACATTCTTTATTTACAGAGCCAATATATATTTTACAATTGAAGTTTTTACTTTTATATATATATATATATGTGTGTGTGTGTGTGTGTGTGTGTGTGTGTGTGTGTGTGTGTGTGTGTGTGTGTGTGCTAATGTATATTTGGACAGCAACCATTCTTTCAAGCATCTTTCATTAAATGCAGCCGACAAGAAAGACTTTATTCATTTTTCATTCATTTTTCTAGTATTCTCACATTTTTCTTTTCTTCTGGAGATAAGGAATGTTAAAATATTCCATAATTATCATCCCAAGCGCTTTCGGCTACTACTCCGGCCATATCTATATGCATCGATTGCGCATACATGCATGCACATATATAAATCTATTAATGAACAGTAACATATCAGTTTCATTTGTATTCTACTGAGATTTCTAATAAAAAGAAAAACACGATGAACATATTATCTTAGAAAATAAAAAGAAAATCTTATTACAAAAAAGTAATCCTTATACTTCTCTGTTTATCGAAGCGACATTAACATGTCGTTCGAATCTTCGATGCTGTCAGCACAGACAACCACCGCCGCCATTTTGAAAGTTCAGTCAAGCAATAAATTGACATTTACAAAGTACTGCAGGAAAAGGTTGGCCTTTTTTATATTTATTTTTCTTCAATTTTTATTTATTTGTTTATTTTTTGGAAATTGCTTATTTTTGTTGTTTGCTTTTGCTGTGCACACAACTTGAAATTTTTGGTTCTCAGCTACGAGATTTTTTAAAAACGCCAGTTCCAAATAATCATTATTCTGACTGCATGTTTCACTCAAAAGAAAACGTTGTTCTTATAAACATTTCCGTTCGTTCGTGTCCTAAATACTATGTTTTATTTGAATATGTTTTATTTGAATATTTTTGACAGTAGATTAAGAGGCTGAAAGATAGATAGATAGATAGATAGATAGATAGATAGATAGATAGATAGATAGATAGATAGATAGATAGATAGATAGAGTTTTATTATTTAACGCAACCCACGTTGTAAACAAAATAATAGTTTCAGTATTTAAAGCAAAATGTTGAAGCCTAATTCTGAAAATAACATCATAACAAATATTAGAATGTTAATTTTATAATCTGAAACAATTATAACAGGAAGAGGTATAAGTAAAATTAAGTAAGATAGACATTTCAGCATGAAAACTTAAAACTTTCGCCTATATCACACTGAATACACCGGTTCTCAGCCAATTATCAATGTTAAGAAAAGTTGATCCTGTTCAGTACCTAGATAGGTGGCTGTTTCGGAATGCCAAGGACCGTAAGCTGAAATCAGATAGATGGAACTCGTTAGCAAGAGAGGGAAATCCATTTAAGCGAAAGAAAATTTTGATTCAATTATCTCCACTGCTTTGTGTCTGGGTAACTCGAAGTGGTGTAATGGTCAGTAAACTTGCCTCACTAAAACCTATTACAATTGAGTAGTGAATTCGATCCTCACTGAGTACCCCTTATTTTCGACCTTGTGCCACATTTAAGCTGCGCTTAGAAAATCGGCTCTTCGCTGCTTTGTGGGGATATTCATTCATAAAAAGAACCAAGAATAAATCTGGAACAGGTAACTCAAATGCAGCCCGATCTTCTTCGAGCAACAACTGCGATGACACAAGTGTACTAACCACTGCCTTTCCCTAGGATAACATCCCTAGCGTGGAGAAAGAAAACGTGTTGTATGGACAACAGTAGCTCTCTCATAAAAAATACTTTGAAAGTTGTTCGTTCACTCATTGTGGCGGAAAAAATAGCATCGATTGTTAATAAACCGGCGTTCGATTGGTAAACAAGTGCTCCCTTATTACCACCAGCTGAATTCAAAACTCCCCAGATGCAAGTCTAGGTCCTATCGAGATTGAAGGATACTATAGACAAATCGAGTTAACGGTCTTCTGCCATGAGTAAACCTTCTACATTAGCAAACGCAGAAATTGGATTAATGTTTGTCAATGTTTGAGCTCAGGGACCACAGTCAGAATATTTCAATGGTCTCGTGCTAACTTAACGTGCTGCAAGAAACTGTTTTGCGTCAATAAACATACAGAAATTGGATCTTTATTATATAGATTACTATCCAGGTATGTCATGCTGATTCCGAATTCTCTATTTTTTTTTTTTTTTTTTTTTTTTGCTATTTGAGTTTTTGTTTAATGCTGGTTTTCAAGGTACATACTTGGGGGATTGGAAGAATACTTAATCTTATTCCAAATGTTATTTGGATTATGGTAATCGTTATTTTGGCATTAAGGATGATTACACTATATATATATACAGGTGAAGAAAACCAACAGTTTTACAATTCTGAGTTCTCCGGCATTTACATATTTTTATAAAAGTGCTCAATACAACAACTATTGTAGAGCATAATATAATTAGAGCATAATATAATAAAAAAAGTAAATACCGGAGAACTCGGAATTGTAAAACTGTTGGTTCTCTTCACTTGGATTTAAATCGCTCCCACGAAGGTAGAGCACTGAATACATTTAATTTTTTAAATAAAATAATATAGATAAAAAATTAAAAAATATATACCTAATACCAACCAAAAGGAATATTTCGTAAGATTATTATACAAAACAGAGGATTTGATTCGAGGAATGAGATGGAAAGCTCATTTCTTTTTGCACAAGAAAAATTTACCTAAAGAAAAAGAAGTATGTGGTTTTAAAAGCAAAAAAAAATATATTGAAAGGTTGTGCAAATTTGAAATGGATTTGCTTGATATCGTAAATAATATCACTTTTCATAAAAGTAAAAATTTATTTCCAACAGCACCTTCATAATGTGATAAAAGAAATTAAAACATCTGATAAAATATTCATAAAATATTCATGATATCAGATAAAACAGCCAATTTCTATAAAGAACACCAAAGGAATACAATTCTCTGATTATGAAAAAAATTAACAAAGAACTATAAAAAAAGTTGATAATAACCTGGATAATTTAGTTGATAATATAAATACTTCTAGTAAAATAATCACCGATAAACTCAAAATAAGCGATAGAGTAGTAAAACTCAGCACAAAGGATGCGTATATCACCATAAAAGATCACAAACAAAATTTTAATACAAATTCTAACCCTAGGATGATAAATCCCTCTGTCTTAACTTCACTGTTAAACTCAAACCGACCCTTCATTCATAAAATTTTTAAAAAAATAAAGATCACATTGATATATCAAAATAATAAAAAAAATTAAATAAATATTTTTTTCAATATTTCTAGCATGAGCAATTCGTCAATTCAGATTTTCAGCGGTTTAGTCTTGGCTTCTGTCTCGAATTAAATAAGTATGCATTTTCACAGCAACAAAAAGCTACATCGGGGACTCATACAATTAGGATCAAAGTTCATAACGCAAACAACATACACTGATACCTCTTTACTTATCATCATCGTTAAAGCAAGCTCCATTTAAAAATATAGTCTTCTTTTTATATATGTTGTGTCTCTTCCGGGCCTGGGTGATCGTAGCTATTCCCAATTTTCTGTATTTTGTAGCTCCTAATAAATTTTATCTTTTTGCTATCTCTCCTTATCGCTGTTCTGCCAATCATTTACACAAGCTCGTTAGTTAAGTTATACGCTGTATTCAGTTGTCCCCCTTGCCTTCCAAATGTCTTGTGAGTAACATTTTCTAGGTCCCTTTTCTTCATTAAGTGCCTTATAAATTTCAACTCTTTCTGAAATAAATATGTGTCCTTTTGTTTCCATTTTTTCTAAAGCTTCACCATTGCTTCCGTGTTCATTTCATGATATCCTCAGCAAACCTCTGTAGAATGACTTTTCTATTGCCTCATGTCTTTTTCATCAGTGATGGGATTGTTTAGCATACACTACCATGTAGGGAGGAATCATATTACATAAAATTTGTTTCTAACGAAATGTTCATGTTGCTTAATAGATTGCTTAACTTTTGGAAGGCAACTTTTGCTATCCTAATGCAACTCTTCTTCTTCTTCTTCTTCTTTTATGTGCCATGGCCCTTCAGGGCGTTGACGATACATAGCCCTCCTCATCTTTCTGTCCCTTGTAACTCTTAATAAGTTTGGTCTTTCTGTTATTTCTCCCAAGCCCTGTTCTCTCATCCATTTGCGCAAGTCCATTAAGTATATCACGCGCTGCTTTCCTCTGTCACTTTTTCACTCCCATTAAGGGCCTAAAGATTTCAACTGCCTCTTTCTGATGTTAAGTATAATTTTCTTTTCTGTTTTATTCTCTCTAAAACCTCGTCATTGTCCGGCCCATTGTATCCTCAGAAGCTCATTTCTGTTGCCCTAAGTCTTGCAAGTGATTTTCCAGCATTCGCTGCCATGCAGGAAAACAGATATCCCATACTCATTTTTTTTTTGTTTGTTTTCAACGAAATTTTCTTGTCTCTTAATACTCTGCTTAGCTTTTGGAATGTGTATGTGCGTTGTAGTGCAGTGGTTATCGACTCGGAACGACAAATCGGGGAGCCGAGTTCAAATTCCAGTTGAACTCCTTGCATTCTCTTACGCTCAAATACTCTTGGAAAAAGTATTAATCCGTCTCTTCCCTCCAGTTATGGGTTAAATAATAGGACAGATTGGGTTCTATAGCCTTGGCTGGCAACCAGTTTACCGCAGAAAGCAATGACAACCTACTGCGGGATAATCTTCTGCCCAGTCAGTCATGTCTCTTTCGAGGCATGATCGCCTGAAGTGTGTATCCCGTATGGCACTTAACTAACTGACTTGCCCATGTGGCTAAATCCAAGAGGGGTATATAATGCTTAAACTGTTTCTTACTTCTCTTGTTTTCAATATATCACGTCAGTGCTAAATTATCCAAGTCCCCTTTTTTCATTATAGGACTTAGAAATATCCGCTATCACTTTCTGAGTATTAGCAACAGTTGCCTTGTAATGCCTCTCCTTCTTAAAACTTAGCTTGCCTTTTTGCCGGATCGGTGGTCGCTACAGAAGCCAGCGCAATCGGTGGTTACGGGACTGGGCAATGTTTGGTCCTTGCTCGTGCGCACACATAAGGGATCCCCACATTAAAGCTTGACCTTGTGTCGCATCTTGCTCTTGGGGGGAGCTGATAAGTATCTCTACATATGTATGTGTTTTTGCGGAAGTAGTAATGACACAGCGTTAGTATTTGAATAAATAAATATTAAACTTTTTGTCAAATAATTCCATTCATTATTTTTATTGAATTATTTAAAATATTTTGTCTTAATATTCATTTCTTAAAAGTATTTTTATTTTATTAACGTAACTTTTAAAGTTCTCCTTTGTTTTGATAAATGAATGTTAACATCTTTTATGTAATTGTATTCAACTTTATGCAATTCAAAATATTTACAAAGTTATATTGAAGTAAGAATTGATATTGTCAAAGTTTCTGATATGCAGCATTGAGCATTTGACTTAATAATTTTTCAATGATTTAAAATTATATGACTGAAAATTTTGCTAAGTATTCTGTGACATTTTCATTTGATCCTAGGTATGCCGCTTCTTAAAAAGAAACACTGTATTAGCACATATAGTTTCAAGTCTTTTAGTTCGATCGTCATAGTTCTGGGTTAGGTTGAGCGTTTAGCCGGATTATCCGATTTCACAGGGCACGCTGATGACGTTGTGCCAAACTGGCCACTTATACCTGAACTGATATTAACACGACTAAATGGTAAATATAAATTTGATATTTTTAATAAATGTTTGACGGATTAAAATTTTAAAATTCTTTTTTTCTTTTCTGTTTTAATATTATTATTGATTTCTTTTTATTATTATTCTGTCTTCGATTCTTTGTTCAGGCTTCCGTTTGTTCTTCCCTCATATCTCTGCAGACAAAATTGTTCCATTGCCACCGAACACAATATCATCGATCGACCAATGCCTCCATCAGGTCTAAAACGACGAAATTAAATTTGGGAATTATTTTTTTATAGTTTTATTTTATTTTTCTGAGCGAATCAGAGCGTAGATGAAACCAGAGACATGGTCTTCGGCTGGCAATATTGAACCTGCTGTATTTCTATTTCAAAGTGTCGCGGAGGAAGCAGAGCGGACACCCATCAAACGATCAATTTCCAGATCCGTTACTGAACGGTGGCATTTCGTGTCAGAAAAATTAAGAAATTATTACATTTAGCAATATTGTCCCTGGCAGAACAATTCATCTTGCTTTCAGCAATCATTTCAGAAGAGATTTAAAACTGAAAAGCGAATATATTTTCAAAAACGCAAGTAAAAAAAAAAAACTCTCGTAACGCAACGGTTAACGGAATAAACGCAATATTCACTCGTTAATTTTTTTTTAATCATTTCACCCCGAGCAAGGCATTCCACTGCCACTATTGCGCAGGGGGTTACATAGGGTCGGGGAAGTGATGAGAAAGGATGGTTAGAGATAGGAAATGTCAGAAGGAGGGTGATAGACGGGTAAGGATACCGAGAATGAGGGTTGGTTAGATGGTGAGAATGTTTGAGAGAATAGATGCAAGTTAGTGTGTTAGGAGGTGTCTATTGACCTTACATTTAAACTCCTGGAGATTGTAGCTGTCGAGGAAGCAGGCACGTGGAAGGGAATTCCATAGGCAGGAAGCGCGAGAAAAGAAGCTGTTGGAGTAGAAATTAAGGTTACATCTTATCTGTTTCACTGTAAAATGGTGGGACCTATTTGCTAATCTAGTATCTCGTGTAAATTCGTACCTAGGCGGCACCAATGACCTAAGTTCATCGGAGCAGAAGCCGTGAAAGTACTTATAGAAGAGGCACAGGGAAGCCACGTCACGCCGGTGAGAGAGTGTAATATATTGGGTACTCCTTAAGTAGAGTGGTCACCTCGTAAAAATAGGAAACTTGGGGGATAAATCAATTTTGTATATCAATAGTATTTAGATCTTCTTTAGCAGAATCGAAAAAATACTAATTTTTTATCGATTTAGAAAGACGTCCTGTTTTTAATATTAAAAGTAAAAGGCAACAGGAAACCACTCCACTGTCTTTCCCAAGAAGTCATTGCAATTCAAATATATAAAAAGGAAAATATTTTGTCTTAAATGAATACTGATTATTGACTTAAACTGTATTTAAATAAATAAATATACTGTTTAATAATAGAAATAGAGCATCTACTCAAAAATGTCTATTTAAAGTAGGGAGCTGGTTGAATATTTATTAAATTGGCTTGTGTCAAACATAACCGAACTCTCTATAACTTAAAGATTATCAAACTATTAGAAAGATGAAGGTTGAAAGAATACAAGTGTTTCATTTGTATGTTAAATTAGAATTTTATCAACAGAACAAAATAACATCAATTTGTCAGAGTTAAATGTTCAAAGAGAAAATGTAGTACGTAGTTAAATGTTCCAAGAGAAATAGTAGTAAGGAGTTAAGTGAGTCCAGAGTTCTCGTTGTAGGTAGCAGTATGTGTTTATACAGAATTAACAGGATAGTAATAAAGTCTGTGTTCCTTTCTTTTTTTATAGCCGGCGAGAAAGTGAAAATGACGGTAAAGTAATAAAGGAAAATTGTACTTATCGAAGTTAATTTTTAGGAGTCAGTTAAAGTATCTTGTCGTCGTCGTCGTCGTCGTCGTCGTCGTCGTCGTCGTCGTCGTAGTCTTTGTTGACTGCGAGAATAGGGAAGATGAAGAAGAGGTAAATGAAAATAGCACCCGAGCAGGAGAAGGAGAACAAGAACGAATGTGTGTCGGGACAGTATGTATTGGTCAGTGGCTTGAAGTTTCTTTTTTGTCACATCTGGATGGTGTCTTAATCTCGCTTCCATCTCTGACTGATTCGACTATCTTTCTTTCTTTTTATAACTACTGACTTTTCCCCACATCGGCTTGTTAACATCTCTCTCAGTTTTACAAATCGCTTTCTTTCAATGGTTAGAAAATTAAATTAACATCGAACTTTGGCTTCATCTTTTTCTTTCGGTACAGGGCGAATCTTTTTTCTGTTGGTCAAAAATTAAATTTCATACAGGATTGTGAAATTTTTAACAAGTGAAGAGAAGAGTTACTTTTAATTCCACACATCCATTAAAAATAATGTTTAAACAAATAAATTAAAAATATATTGGATTTTCTTTATTCATACTTTGGAATGTTATTTGGTATTTACACTTTTGCCAAATCTGTTTCTTTTTATTTCAAACGTTTAGGAATCTGTATGACATTCTCTGCGAGGCATTCGGCTTTATTTCTAGATGCATATTTTAGCGCTAGCAACCCTATCTTAAAAAAATCTTTCATTTGAGTTGCTACTTCAATCCTCAGGGTACCGAATTAATGTATCCTTTTCATAGAAGGTAAAAAGCATGATAGAAAATAACTGCTCATCCGTTATAAAATTTCTCTCACAAAATTAAATTAAATTCCATAGTAAGTGTAGTGTCGTAAGTTCGATCCCCACTGGAATTTGGACACCACTTAAATAAACTTACCTACTTTTTAAAAGTAGGACACAATTTGATGGAAAATAATTTTTGTAGATTTGAATTTTTAGACCTTTCTTTAGACCGTGAGACTTGTAGAAAAATGTTTTTGTCTTATAATTTTAAAATGGGGGTCCTCTACATAAAGGTGATATAGTTTAAAATTGATCTCCAACTTTTATTTGACTTAAGCTGCTTAGTTACAAATATCAAGCTCGAAACTGTGCTAACATTGACATCTGCATATGTCTTAATCTCTTGAATATTTGAACATCTTAATTTCTAACAAAAAGATAACATAAATTAATAAAAACCATATATACATTTATTATTCATTTAAGAAAAGATAATTATTACGCAAACGTTTGTGCATATGCTGCCAAAGAAATGCCATACAAAACAAATTAAAAATGAATTTAAAAAAACGTCTATAACTATCAACAAAAAATTCAGGGATAATGTTGTTCGCTGCAAAACCTATCCAAGCGCTGACTGAAAAATCAACCACTTCCCGTATTTGTCTATACTTCTGAGATGAGTTAGTATTTACACTATTTACATTGTTTGGACTATTGTCCTCATCTTTATTGCCTTCATTACGACGTTTCGGCCGTTGTACGCTCCGGCCTTCTTCAGATACTAGGAATTTCGAACCGAACCCTTTATTACAATCAATGGATTATATCATTCTCATTCCATGTGCAATGCCACTTCTGGTATCCATGTCATTGTCTCCCTTTAACTTAACTCTACAAGTTATTTGTTAACCACTGCTATAGACTGGGACTGAACTCACAACATTTTGGGTCTAGTCACCGGACTCAACCAACGTCTTTATCTACTGGGCTATGTGTCCTCGAGAAGCAAATGACATCATCTCAAAGGAAAATGAACGCATAGAGAAAAACGAACAGTTATCAAATGAGATTCTTGACATGATGCAAAGGTGACAGAAAATAATACCAAAACATGGAACGGAATGCTGAACACTTCACAAGGAAACAAAAAACAAATGCAGACAGGCTAAAGAAGAATTACATTAGAAATAATACAACGTTTCATGACAAAAAATGTAATCAAGTATAAAATTTAATCTGAAAACTTATGTACAGATGGTAATGGATTTCGTTCAGCGGCATATCATCCTCTATGGGTTATTTAATGTCAAAATCTATATATTTGGAATACAATTTTACAGCTTTAGCTAAACATATATTGAACACAATTGACTACTTTCAACAGATGAAATGTATTAATGGTAATTTTATCATAAATATGTATTTTTTTATATATTTAAATGTATTGCTGATATTTTTACTGCAAAAAAAATTTTATAGTGTTTTTGTTAGGAAATTCATTATTTGCACATAGCTGGAAAGGTACGAGGTACAAGTTGTAACCTTATCAAAACTGAAGAGGATGTCACTAATTCCCAGAGAAAACTTAGTATAAAAGTAGGTACCTCCACTCAATTGCCAAAAGAACAGCATAGCATAATGTTAAAAGGGTTCAAACTTAATAAAAACAAAGTTTTATCATCAAAATATTTATGCTATTATTAAGAGGAAAGATCAAATTTTGTTGTCATTATTTTTAAAAAATGTTTAATACTCTCTAATACGTTCGAAATTTCAATTATTTTTTTTTGTTTTCCGTCAGTGATTCACGTTGTGTTTACGTAATGTGGCTATTAAGCAAAACATACTATTAAGTAAGTCGTTTTTTGGCTTTGAAAGTCACATTCATTTGAAAATTATTGCAAAATTCTGATTTTGATGAAACTTTAAGGACTTATTCACAAATGAATGAAATTATTTATGCAATCATTATTTTTACAAAATCTTGGTAAAAATATTTTTTTTAATCTGTTGCCCCCACTTCAATTTTACTATGGAAACTTAAAAGAGACTTATCATTAAAAGGTCACATTTTAAGGGTTGTTCCCCTTACGAAATACTAAACTGGGTTATGTCAACTTTTAGACACCATACGTCCAGATTGACTGATAGATGCTGGCATCGCTTACTTAAAAGGTCAACGAGTCAGACCTTTGTGATTAAGAAATACTTTTATTCGAAATTTTATGCCATAAACAAGTAATATTTATTTCAAGTCAGATTAATTTAATTTTAAATTTGATAATTTTCAAAAAATAACGAGTGAAAGATCTTATTTTTGCAAGATTGTTAAAATCGAGAATTAACTTTTGTTTACAAGTGTATCGGTTGCTGAAAAATGGCCGAAAACATGAATTTTTAAAAAAAATCTCCAAATTTTATATTCCAATGAATATAACTTCTGTTTGAAATACACACGAGTATATTGCTTAGTGGAAATAGTAAATTTAATCATTTAGCTTTCAATTAAGCTAAAATGGAAGTTTCAAAAAAAAGTTTTTTAATTTTTAAATTTCAGTTTAAAACTTAGGTATCGAAAATGGAGTGGAGGTAACTATATAAAAGCTAAAATGTAGAATAATCCTGTAAAGTATTTTTTAATTATCCATTATTTGGAGGTTTGTTTTAAAGTTAACCTCCACCACCTAAAAAATCTCTCCACCACCTATCAGAACTCCAAAATAACCTACCTTAGTGAGCAATGTTTGGCCTCTTGATATCCCATCCTCTTTATATTCATACTTGGTTAGCCATTAACACAAACATGTTAGGACAGATATTCGCCGTTACAATCTGCCTCCTCTGCCTACAACATAGGAACTGGTGTAAAACAATGCCTAGAGGACTAGTGACAGTGTAGTGAGTTCGACCTTCACTAAATGGCCTACTATCTATTTTAACTTTACAGCAATGCTATGTTAAGCTTAATCCATATTTATTCGGTGCCTGTTATGAGTTAATTATTAGTTTGACTTTCCCACAATGGTGACGCTTTTCTTCTCTCCTTGACCATTGAACTTTGATCAAACTGTCGTATCCGTTCTAATTTTTGACGGCAATGTTAACCATTTCTTTATGAGGAAACATTCGGTATTCAATGACTGAATACCCAGTGTTACTTTTCTTCACTCCTTGGCTATTGGGCTAATAAAATGCATTTAGTGCTCTCAACATGTTTTTCAGGGTTAATTTCATATTTATTTTGCTTACGTTTTAAAATTATTTAATTGACGAAACTATTTTGATTACGATTTTTTCAGAGTAATCGAATAAAAAAAAAATCTCACTTCACTCACAGTAAAAATATAAGAGAAATACTTATTTTGCCTTTTTTTTTTCTATCCCTTTTTTGAAGAACCCAGGACAGGAATCAATGTAAAAGTTTTCCAGTTGCTTCTTGTCTCGCTCTCAATAAATAACAGGTTTCAACTGCAATGGCGCTTGGACAGCTTTATATTCCTGTAAATTCCGTTAAGGTTTCTGTCAATAGCAATAGACAAAAAAGAAAACAGATAACTGATCTTTTTTTTTAATAAAAGTAGAAAGTGTAAGAAAAACTTTTTTTTGCAGTAGTTGAATGGGGCCACAAAGAAAAGCTATTTGATTGTCCATTAGAGAATCACACATCAGCAATTTTCGTTAAACTTCCCGAAAATAATTCAATACTGTTGTCCCTGTACACGAGCGATAAGTTAAGGCAACCGTTTCGCTAACTAGTATTCGTTCTTTCTGCTCTGTCTGTGCCATCAGTTTTGACCGACAAATATCTTTCATGGGAAGTCGGCTCAAACGAAATAGAAGTTTAGGTCTTCTCATAAAAGCATCCAAGTATACTTGATTGATTAATTTGTTTTCTGCAGCTTGTCAACTCTTTGCGTGTTATTTATTTATTTTTTAAGCAGAAAATATGTTTACATTGTAAGATTTTTTCCTTTCTTTTTTATTTAATCATGGTTTCAGTGATATAAACTAACTAATAGCCAAGAGAAGAAGAGTTGAATTCATACAATTCCTAAGCTTATTAGAGCGTAAGTGGATATAACGAACCCAACGGAAATTGGAACTCGTTTCTCCGATTAATAATTCCGGGTCATTATCCATTTCACTATTTACCACATAGATGACCGTCTATGTGGTAAATGACATAGATGACCGTCTAAATTCGGATGAATTTAGACGGTCATCTATGTAGATACTCACCAAGCTCGAAGTTTTTTAATTTCGGTGTTCGTACAGGAACCAATGTTTCAACATAACCCCGTAAGTTTACTAGGTGATGCAATAATGATTCCTCTCTTAACGCGGTTTTGTATTTTCTAACGGTGCTAGGTTGGTGTTCGCACCTCGGCAAAAAGTTACGTTTTTGAATGCTGATTTTCAAGAAAGTTAGCCAGAATTGTTCTGCGTTATTTGTTTTTTTTATTTTTGGTTTACAATAAAGTCCACGTCACCCTCCAAGAGGAGCCACTCGAGGTAGTAGGTTATAGAGTAAGAGGCACTACCTCAAACAAAGTGACAACATCATCAAATCACAATGAGCTACCGGAAGAGAACGAGATGGAAATGACTTTATAAGAATAAAATCTATACTCCTGTTCAAATGACCGGGTGGAATGTGAAACGGACAATAGGCAAACCGCAAGGAAACCGACTGAAGTGGGAAGAAAAAGAATGAAATAATGAATGAAGAAGGGTTAAACTAAAGGAAAGAAGTGATAAAAAGCTGAGGCTAAAAAGAATATAAAAAATAAAAAAGGAAGTGGAATAAATAAACATATACCCCTGTTTAAAAGACCAGAGGGGAGTGTGCACCGAGCCATAAGCAAACCTGAAGATTTGCCGTAACACAATATTATTCCTTTCCTCACTAAGCTTCATTTGTTACATGAAGATATGAATATTTCGACGTTTAATAAGAGAACGTGCAATCGACAAAAAGGTTTCGAAACGGCTAACAGATTTTATTTTATTCCCCACCCTAACATCCTTCTCCTACATGACATGGACGATCATAGCTCTCCACAACTTCCTACTCTTTTTAAGTCCAAGCAACATTTGTCATCTCCTATGTCTTTTCTTATGTACCCTGTCCTTTCAGGTTGTGGACGATCAAGTTTCTTAACAACTTATAAATCTTTATAGCTCTCAGCAATGCTTGTTCCCTTACTATAGTCCCAGTCCGTGTTGTGCCCTCAATTTGGGTAAACATGTTACAAATGTAGTTCGTTTTCCCTCTGTCGCTATTGTCTTCAGTACTTTCTGTGGGTGTCAAATTCTCAAAGCCCGTTTTCCTCATTCGGTGTCCTAGAAATTTTAACTGTCTTTTGTTGATTTTAAGTATAATTTAGTCTCCTCTTTGTTTCCATTTTATATAAACCTTTTCCCTGCTACGTCCTTGGTATTCTCAACATCTATCTGTAAAACCACTTCATTGTGGCTTCAAGTCTCGTCCTTGCCTATAAGTGAATGTAATGTAAGAGAATTGTCCAGCATTCATTGCGATATAGTAAGATTTATATAACAGCAATTCAACAGAAAATAACTTGAATAAAGAACATTTCTATTAATTTGGTAATTACAAGTACTTTGCTGTGAAAGAGAAAAGAAAAATTTATTCAGTTTAATAACTTGGCACAAACTCAACTTTCAGTTCGTTTCAGGGATTGAACTCGCATTGAAAACTAATTCAACTCTTCTTCTATGCGCCTTGTCCTTTCAGGACGTAGACGATCATAGCTTTCCACGTCTCCCTATCCCTGGTGGCTCTTAGCACGCTTTCTCCTGTTACATCACGCAAAACCCGTTCTGTCATCCACCTGCTAAGGCCCTTCAAATATGTTATCCACTGCTTTCCACTGTCTCTTTTTCCCTTTATCTGGCGTGTTAGTATTAGGTTCTCCAAGCCCTCCTTCCTCATTGCAAGTCCCAGGAACTCTAGCTGTCTCTTACTGATACTCAGTATTAATTTCCTTTTTGTTTCCATCCTTTCCAAAACCTCATCATTGCTCACATGCTCGATCCATGATATCCGCAGCACCCTTCTGTAGAACTACATTTCAGTTGCTTCAAGTTTTTCCTTCATCTTTGATGATATTGTCCAGCATTCACTACCATATTGAAGAACTGACATCACATAGCAATCCAGTACTCTTTTCTTTGTTTCTAGCGAAATTTTCCTGTTTCTTAATACTTTACTCAGCTTCTGGAACGCGTCCATTGCCATGTCAATTCACCTTCGGATCTCTGTGTCCCACTTTCCGTCTTCTGTTAAAACACTTCCCAGATAGTTAAACTTCTGAACTTACTAATTATTTCAACTTAAGCTAATTTAGCTTAGAAACAAGGAAAATATAAAGAAGTTGTTGTCTTTCTTAGAATTTATGGAATACATTCTTTCAGTTCAAGCATAAAACGTTGAAATATTCCTATTTATTAAATTACAATATTGATACTTGTTTTTATTTCTTTCTTTCTGAGATTTCGGCTTACATCAGCCATTATCAATGATGAATATAGTATTGGTTGTAACGGGTAAATTTTTTTTCCTCTTTCAACGATAATGCTATTCAGCTTATCAGACAATATGAAAATAAATCGACAAAACTTGTCTATATTATTTACTGAAACATGCATCAATGAAAAAATGCTGCCTAAATACACACAATATATATATATATATATATATATATATATATGGCAATTATTATTATTATTATTATTGCATACTACAACTTGATATCTATAAATTTTCGGTGTTAGAAAACCATCATCAGGCAGTAAAATGTGGTTAATTTATTTTGTAATATATAGATCTTTGAAATTTTATTACCTCCCACTCCACTTAATTATTCTCATTGTATGACCTTGTTTTTATTTCTCCATTTTTATTTCTCCATTTTTATTTCTCCATTTTTCTTTCTTTCTTTATTTATTTATTTATTTATTAAATCTTCTTATCTATATTTTATAAAATAAAATAACTTAATTTTACTATCAGATGATGGTGTTCTAACACGGAAACTTTATAGCTATCAAGTCGCAATATGCCATTATTATTATTATTACAAAAATTACCATATATTTATGCTCTTCTTTTGTGTTGAGCAATTTTTAAAGTAAATATCTGTGAAATATACATCAATTAGTAACAATTACTCATATTTTTATTGTATATATATATATATATATATATATATATATCATAAGAGATTTTACTTACAATCAATGGGTGTATGCATATGTGTGAGTCTACACTCTTATCATTATCTATGTGAACGTGACCAGATTAGGCAAGAATGATGCAAATGCAAATTAGATTCTGTATTAGTTACCTCTGAGGTTACAGAAGAGGCGAGTATATTATAAAGTATGGGGCAATGTACACGTAACTCTTCAAAAACAGAATTCATCATACCTCATATATACAGTGATCGACAACAGTATTGGCGCGTTTCAATATAATATACTTTTCGCGAGTATAATTAGATTTTAACACGGCAAATAAAAAGAAAAAGCAATATTTGGATAAATTTACTTTAACAAAAAAACTTGGAAAATTATTCAAATATATTCTAAGTAAGCAAACAACTGTCAAATTTACTGGCACGGTTTTCTCATCTGACAACATTAAAATTCATGTATTTATAAAAATTGATATAAAGCTCCTAAAAGCTTCTATTAAAAAATCCCCTTAGAAGAAAAAAATGACTGATAATTAAGATTTTAATAATTCCTTGTAACAGCTGTCATCATGACAAAGAGAAATAAACACAGTCTGATTATGAGAAAATAAGTTTAAAATGGAACTTGCACGGCTGTAATGAGGCTGATTTTGAAACTGAGGGCAGTTTTTTTATTGAAAAAGGTTTTCTATTTAATAAGTTGATCATGGGTAGATTTCTATTTTTGAAATACGGACTGCATTGAATATTGAATATCTTTATATATTTATGCAAATTATAATTTGTTTGCAATAGACTTGACATTTCACACATTTTCTCTCCCCTTCTCTTTCCCTCCCTCTCTCTCTCTCTCTCTCACCCTCTCTTTCTCTCTCTTTATCTATGTATATAAAAACGGATATGTCTGTCTGTCTGTGTGTGTGTCTCCATTCTAACGAAACCTACTCCTCCGAAACTCTACGTCCGATTTCAACTAAAATTGGGTCAATTGTCGATCATGACATGAACCTTTGTTGTACGGAAAAAATTTTTGAATCGATTTTCAGGGTACGGCATAAACCACTGCAACGCTTAGAAGTGATCAACGATTTTTTCTTCTCCGAGACACCTTGTGCGAATTCAACGAAATTCGGGTAACGTATAGATCAAGATCTTTGATGTATAAAAAAATTTTCTAATCAACGAACTGGGTTCGTCAAAAATCAACAAGAAACATAATTTCGGCTGATCTTTTGCACATTTTAATGCATTTCTTCAATATGCTTCACTCAAACTCAACCAAAATCGAGTAACTGGTAGATCAAGGTCTGATGCCTTAATATATGAACAGAAATTTCAGTTGACACACAAGGTGTGGCAAAAATTAATGGAAAATATTGTTTTTACAATCGTTTATTTCGCCGAAACGCTTAGTTGTATTCCAACAAAAATCGGATACTTTTTGGAACTTTTACCTTATCATATGCTATAACAATTTCACTTTTTCTACAAGGTGCCAACCCCTCCGAAGTTGCAGGGACAATGCATCTACGTATTCTGTGTCACAGAGTCATCGCAACACATTACAGGCTACCATAACGTTCAGCTCAGTTCTTCCAATTATAAATACATCATTCCTGTTTATTGGTAAAATGGATCAAACATGAATCCCGTTTTACAAATACAACAAAATAATACTTACTTCACATTTTGTTAACTTACACGTGACAGCAACCTAATAATTTTTGAATATGCACTTGACCTTATATATATATATATATATATATATATATATATATTGATTTTACACACTTATATATGTAGGTAAATAAAGAGAGAGAGAGCGTGAGAATGAAAGAGAAAGTGAGTTTTGAAGAATTTCTTTACTGATCATATATATATATTAATGTGATACGTGAATTGTCTTCCAAACTAAATGTGATAGGTGAATTGTCTTCTAAATTAACGTAAAAATGAAAATGACATCTCATTTTAACAGATATATGTACCAAAATTGCACAAAAGTATCTTGAAATACTAAAGAGTAAATTCATTCAATAAAATCGAAATTGGCTTCAACAACGGCCTCCAAACGACTTCTGCAACTCTTTTGGAAGTTCTTCTTGTTTAAGTTGGTTAACGCTGACATAATCCTTGCCTTCAGTCTATCTTTGGTGTTACAAGGAGTTTTGTTGGTTTCTCGCCCAACTGCTCCTCACTCCTGGGATCAGCCAGGGGTCGTGTTATACTCTGTTCTCAGATTGACACCAAAAACTCTTAAATGTTTGTACTGGCACTCCCAGTACTAATTCCAAGCGCTGTATGTTTTTTTTAAATTTCTGACGAAATGAATTATGTCTTGGTGCTCTTTTTCTCACAGAAGATGCCTAACTGACCTTACTATGTGAAGCAGTCGAAAAAATCAAAAGCAAAGAACGCGCACGCGTGAAATTAAAAATATAAAATAGTGAAAATTTGACCTTCGCACTATGAAGTCCAATGTCATTAGTGTTTACTTCCTTTTGGACTTTATAGAGATGACGGACTTATAGTAATAAGAAATGCCACAAACTTCAAAATAGACAGGGTTAGAAAAATGATACATAAGGAGTTTAAAAATCTCAATTTAAAAGTAACAGTTAAAGCTAAGATAAAAAAAGTAGATTTCCTCGATGTAACTTTGGATCTAGAGAAAAATATACACCAACCATACAAAAAACCAAACACAAACCCTTTATACATCCACCCAAAATCTAATTACCCTCCGTCTATCATCAAGCATATACACTCATCAATAGAATACAGAATTAGTAGAAACTCGGCTAATGAGGAAGTGTTCAATAAACATAGCCATTTTTATAATACTGAATTGAAAAATAGTGGATACATAAACCCAAATATTAAATATGTAAACAAGGAAAGCAACTGCCGAAGAAAAAATAGGAATAGGAAAATCATATGGTACACACCCCCCTACAACCAGCTGACTAATGGTAGGTTGGGAAGAAAATTCCTCGAGTTAATTAGGAAACACTTCCCGGAGAAAAATCCACTAAGTAAGATCTTTAATAAAAACACTATAAAATTAAGTTACAGCTGTATGAATAATCTAGAGAAAATTATAAAAAAGATAATAATAATATTTTTTAAAAATTCAACAAAACCTGTAAAAATAACCAGACAACAGAAAATAACAATTTAGACAAGAAAAAATGTAATTTTAAAAACCCCATAAACTGTCCGCTAGAAAATAGGTGTTTGACGGAATCCATAATCTATCAATGCGAAATATGGACGAAGGAAAACCCAAACAATATAAAAGTCTATATAGGGAGTACTAAAAACACTCTAAAGCAGAGAATTTACCAGCATACCTCTTCATTTAATAATAGCAAATACAGAAATAGAACATCCCTATCGAGATATCATTGGTACCTAAAGGAAACAAAACAAACACCCAAAATAAAATGGAAAATCCTAAAAGAAGCTAAAATATGTAAGTCCTTAAATGAACCATGTTCATTATGCCTATATGAAAAACTATTTATTATTAGATCCCTTAAAAATAAAAATTTATTAAATAAACGCAACGAAATTAATGTCATATGTAGACATTGTAAATTATTCACATTAGAAAATGGATAAAACCTAAATTAAATAACATGCTCGCCGACGAATTAGGTAAAAATAAAAATAAAAATAAAGCCAAATATAGAATAAGTTAGTTTTTCTTTTTTTAATAGTTCCCCCTTTGTATCAGGATAATAAACTTTACAGCAAATTGATAGATGGAGCGAAAAAATAGCAGTTCGGGGTATCTTTTTGGAGAAAAAAAAATTTCTTTAACAAATGGACTAAAGGGAAGGAGGGTGGTACTACTAAAAAGAAATATCACATCAAATGTAATAAAACTGAAGGGAAAATGATAACAGGATCAGATAAATGCGAAGGAAAACAGACAAGAGAGGAATAGGGTCAAGGAAAAAGAGAAAAAGAGGAGGAAAAAAGTTGATTAGAACAGAAATTACTAGGGGTCAAACCCCAAAGTGAATCTCCATTCTGATTAGCCACACACACACAAAACACCCACATACATTCACAGTAAACCGAAAGTATTTGTCATTTAAA
>JBBBDQ010000355.1:1392500-1577500 GCA_037127315.1 Ascarosepion bandense
TGTGGGTTGATATATATTTTTAATGGTGGTACTTTTTGTAACTGAGTACCTTCTCAGTGGTATCCAGATAATATAAATTCATTAAAATTGAAAATCATATCTCCATGTCCTAACTACTAGAATATCTTTGACCCAGTTTTCTTCTCTACTTATGATATTCACATTGAAAACAAAAATTACATTAATCTCTGTATCTGAATGCACAATTTCAAACTACTTTGAAAATTGCTCCTGAAAATCCCCAAATACACAGAATTAATGAAAAAAATGTGTCAATAATTACAATCACTAATGATCTTTAGATAAAAGAATATGGATAGCAGGTAAATGAGAAGGAAATGTTCACAACTTGTCTACAGCACCTGAAGAAGTGACCAATTAAAACAATATTTCTGTGTAGACTTTCCAAACTATCAGAATTTTTTCAGTGCATTTTCTTGTTTACTTGTTTTTCCAGTTAAGACTTAAGTTATTTTTTTTAATTTTTTTTTTAATCGTATCGCCCTGAGCAAGGTGGTAATGCCACTGATGTGCAGGGGGCTACGTAATAGTGAAAAGATTGGAAAAGAGAAAGCCGGAAACCACATCCTAAACAGGGAACAAGGGATGAGCCTCTTAACCTGTTCAATAGACGTGGGTGGAGTGTGAACCGGGCAATAGATAGATCTATCTACTCCAATTAGATAGATCTATCTACTCCAATTTATATTATGAAAATGACAATTGAGCCATTGTGACTCAAATTAATTCATTTCAGCATTTTGAAATGTTGACATGAGACCTAAAATTAAAAATTGTGTTTTTCTGACTTCATACACTACCACAAAACAAATCATAATTTCATGATATGTTTTTTCTAAATAATGATGGTTTACTCATTCTTACGATGAAAAACACATAATTAGCTTATCTCTGCCTATACATCTTTCCCATTCAGTCATTAAACATCTTCAATACTGTAATGACCTCATTTTCTTTGGTTGCAAAAGCCATGAAAATATTGTTTACTTAAAAAACTTTCATAGATATTAAGAATACGCTTAAAAGGGTTCAGTTTGGTAAAACTCATCTGTTGTTGGAAGCTACTTTAAATTCAGATGAGGTTTTTTAGTCTCTTTTTAAAGAAAAACAGCTTTTATTTCTGATAGCATTCAGTAAAGTGTTTTGAGTTTATTACAAAGGTGACCATCTGATTTTTTCAAAGATCTATCTTGCTCTGTAACTTCTTGCTGTGCCAACCTTAATCTATAAGGTCTATACAGAATTAAAAAGCTGTGGCATTTTTGTTGTTTTTTATTTTAGAACATTTATGCTTAACATCGGGCAAAGGCAGTTGAAATTTCTGTGGTACATAATGCAGAAAGAGGGCTTGAAAAGATTTACACTCACAGAACAGATTGAAGATAAGAGAGCAAGATGAAAGCTACCTGGCAAGTTTGACTGAATGGATAGTGGAGCAGGATTTGAGAATAGAAAAAGACAAAAGTTACTAAGGGTCTACAAAGGAGAAAAAATTATGGAAAGCCAGGAGCACCAATATTTTGAAGGGATACAGCACATAAAAGAAGACAACTCAAGCTATATAAACAAATGTTATTAAATCAAAACTAAACTTTATACATGATTTTCTTATTCTTATCTACATTTTCACCAAAAATATCTGTGCTTAAATTAATTTCTGCTTTTCAGGCCCAGATTTAGGAGGTGAATTCCCAGTACAAGATCTCAGATCTGGCCAAGGAGGGCTACTCCAAGTGTGTATGGAAGGTATAGGGCTTCTCCTGGCCAATAGCAAGGTAAGACTTCCCCAGATATATATCTTCCTCTTTTGATTGTATTTTTAAATATATATTCTCTTTCTTGATATATTTCAGCTTTTTGTATTTATTTTATAAATTTATTTTAAAACATTTTTCTTATTCCTACACATGGCTGCATGCATTTGAAACAGTTTTTTGTTTTAAAACTGTTTCAATTTTTGCTTCCATTCATATTTGTGTACAGTTCAAGATTATAATTGTAAACATGTAGACAATCAAAAACAGATAAAATATTCATGATCTACCTACAGTATATATTTCTATTTCAAATTAGTTTGCTTTAAAATATATTTGTAAAACTTGAACTGTACACAAGTATAAACTCTATAATTCTGTATATTAAGCTTGCTGTTTTTATTCACATTTTCATTCAGAAATTATATTAAGTATAATGTTTTAATAGTATCAATATTTTTGAAAAAAACTCAAGAAATGACCTTTGGCTACATTCTTGGAGCCATGAACTTCTTGTCCCAGTTATATCTCTTAAAAGTAAATTTAAAATCCCCTAAAATTCTTATAGCATCTTTCTTAAAGACAATATTTCATATACCACTTATTAAGAGTTTAACATACCAATGAAAATTTCACAGTTTTCCAATTTTAATTTTCTTCTGATTCTTAAGTTAAGACTGAATAAGCTCATGATGAGTTCTATAACAATAAAATATCTGTAGAAATCCTTCTATCACATTGTTAAATATTTGAGCTTAACAACTTTAACAAAATATTGCAGTCTGTCAGTTAAGTGCCATACATGAAACACGCTTGGGCGATCATGTCTCGAAAGAGACATGACTGACTGGGCAGAAGATTATCCTGTAGTAGGTTGCCATTGCTTTCTGCAGTAGACTGGTTGCCAGCCAAGGCTATAAAACCCAATCTGTCCTGTTATTTAACCCATAACTGGAAGGAAGAGACGGATTAATACCTTTCCCAAGGGTATTTGTGTGTAAGTGAACAACTTTACAACTTTAACAAAATATTGCAGTAACAATCATAAATATGAATTCCGGTCATTATTTTTAAAGTAAGAGGGTACAAATAAAAAGACTTGAAATTGACAACTTCTTCCATTTCACTGAAACAGACATTAAACATGTCTATTGTCTCCTTTTTTCTTTCTTTCATTCATTTATTTTTTCATTGAAACCAAGTAGTGTTTTCCTCTACTTTCCACACAATCACTAGAAATAAGCTATTAATTATGAGGTATTGGCGAGAGAAGGACAATCAAAATTATAAGATATTTATTAAACTTGTCTTAACACTCAAAGAGCCAAGTTCAAATTCTAATTGAATTTGTTACATTCACTTATGCACAAATACCCTTGGAAAAGGTATTAATCTATCTCTTCTCCCTCCAGCTATGGGTTAAATAGCAAAACAGATTGGTTTCTATATCCTTGGGTGGCAACTGGTCTACTGCAGAAAGTAATGGCACCTACTGTGGGAAAATCTTCTGCCCAATCATTCATATCTCTTTTGAGAAATGATTAGTCAAGTGTGTATCACATATGACACTTAACTGATTGACTGACAAGCAGTAGCAATTGAAAGTTGTCACCCATTGTCAACCTTGAATTACACTAGTCAGTACTCTATATACTAATTAAACATTAAGTAGGGAAATATTGATCATATCTTGAAAGCAATAGTGATTCACAGTGACTAATTCTTCTCTCAACTGAACTTAAAGAGTTATTCTATAATTAATAAATTGTCTAGATATTTAATGTTTACTCAGAATAAAGTTAGATTCACTACAAAACATAACATTTAAGTTTGCCTTAGTGTAACATAAGGAAATCTTCTCTATTTTTCTCACTTGTTGTAAACTTGACATAAGCTGATATGGTTGAGTTACCTACTGAATATTATGAAAGATAGCATACTCAATGAAGCTTTCTCTTAAAACTTATACATTTTATAAAGTTGAAAATTTAAATGATAAAAGGCACCAATATTCAGATAAATATTCACTTAGTTACTCATTTTAGTACATCATTTTAGTTTTTGCATTATTTAAACAAATTAGCCATCTGTCACTTATATTATTGACAACTAAAACTGTTTTGACATTTATATAAGTAGCAAAGTAACCGGTTAATTGAAATAACTGCTGTGTAATTTGTTGCTGTGATGAAATAAGTTTTATAAGTCTTATAATTACTTATGTAATATGTAACCTGTGTTTTATAGACTACACAAAGATGTTTGACAAAGTACATCAAAAAGATCTGTTAGAACTGCTCAGTAACTTTGACATGTTCAGGAAAGACATTAGAATAAACAAGAATTCATACTGGTAGCAAATCACTTGCATATGGAAAGGAAATGAGTTTAGTAAATATATAAAACTAAAAATGGGTATAAAATATTGATGTGTTGTCTCACTGAATTTATTCAACCTTTATAGCAAGGCAGTTCTAAGAGAACTAGAAATCCTGCTAGGATTTATCAATATAAGATATGCAGATGACAAATACTGATAGCAGACATAGAAAGAAAACTACAAAACCTCCTTCAACATGTAACAAAGGAAAGCAAGAAGAAAGGACTAAACATAAACTACAAGAAGACAGAATGCATGTCAAATAGAGAGAAAGAGGGACAAGGGATAGCAGCATGTGACATACTTAATAGGCTTGAGTAAATGGATGGCAGAACAAGGTTTGGGAAAAATAACAGACAGAACTCAAGAGATAGGAAGATGTGTTGAGCCATGATCACCTACATCTTGAAGGTTCTTCTTCTATATGCGTTGTCCTTTCAGGGCGTAGGCAATCATGGCTTTACACCTCTTCCTATCCCTGGTGGCTCTTAGCACACTTTTTCCTGTTACACCACGCAATCCCCGTTCTGTCATCCACCTGCTCAGTAAAGGTACATGGCGCATAAAAGAAGAAGAATTCCAATAGGAAGGTTATTAAAGCATTAGGCATAAAATTCTTTAGATTTTGGAATATGAAAAAATACAAGGTCGGATCAAAAAGTATCAGGTTTGGTGCTATAAAAATAAAAATTCAACACATATCAATTCAGCATTTAATATTCTTCAAATTAGGTTTTATCTTGAAGCCACACAATTTACCCAGTATCATTTCCATTGATGAAAGCATTACTGGAACTTCTTTTTTGGGAAATAGCAAGCAACTGCCTCATCACATTCTCTTGGATTTCTTCAACATTTTGAAATCTTGTTCATTTCAAGTGGGATTTGATTTTTTAGAAAGGAGAAAAGTCACCAGGAGCATGATATAGGGGAATATGGTGGTTGTCAGAATTGGGACTGTTGTGGTCAGAAAAAACTGCTGCACAAGCTATGGTCACTGCTGAAACTTCTGTGGGGTAATATGATCATACTTCCCTTCCAAACACTACTATAAACAGCAGAATTGAGTAAGAACATTATAAGTTAGTGTGATTATGTGACAACATTCAAGGTCAGTCTGTGCCAAGCAGGTTCACTCAGCATACTTTGTCAGCATAGCCACAGTCCCAATACATTTTGATCAGACCTTTTACATTCTTAACTTCTTTATAATTGGTATACTATTTTCTGTCCAAGAAATACCATAGAAATATAAAAAGTAATAATTTGATGGAGCAAGTTTGGGAGAGTATAGTGAAATATTTCCTCTATGCATTTTGAAACATGTGTTCTTATATTGGCATGCAAGAGTGATACATTTTGTCGGGTAATCACTGAAATTCACTTTTTCGAGAAATTTTTGTATGTGCTTCCAGTTGACAACAATTTTAATTGTTTCATTACAATTCAATACTTTGTGATAAATAACACCCTTCATATCCTGCCAATAACCAGGCATTGTTTCACAGGATGTAATGCTCATTTTGGTACAGTCACATACTTTCCATAAGTCATTAATTTCTTTCAGTGAATTTGAATATAAAGAACCACTTTTCACCATTAGTAGATGATACATTTTAAAACTGGTTTTCTCGCATGTCCTGTTCTTAATGATGAACAGATGTTAAAATTCTCTTATTAAGAACTAATCAAAGTATGTGAAACTAATTAGACAATAATTATTTTTATTTTATTATTTTTTTTAATCATTTCACTCCAAGCAGTTGATAGTTCCACTAAAATGCAAGGGTTTACTTGGAGTAAAAGAGAATAAGAAGACTTTAGTGAGGAGAAAGGACAATAAAAAACAGGATTCAGGGGGACAAAAGATGAGAACTGGTATTGCATTTAAATTTTTGAAGATTGTAAGTGGCAGGAAAGCAGGAAACTGGAAGAGAGTTCCAGTGGCAAGAAGTGCAAGAAAAAGAAACTATTAGAATGAAACTTACAGTAATATCTAGCTAGTTCAACAGTAAAATACTGAGATCTAGTTTCCAATCTAGTAATATGCTCAAATTCAGGCAGTTGTAACACCAAGGAAGAAAGCTCATGAAAACAATTGTAATGAAAATATTTATAGAAAAGAGAGAGTGAAGCCATATCATTGCAGTGGAAAAGTGACTGAAGTTGAGATGCCAGGTCAGAATGAATTACATTACAGACCCTTGTTTGGATTTTGTCAAAAATCTCGAGATATATAGTAGAACCACCAGACCAGATATGGCAGCCATATTCAATGTGCAGATGAATGGTTGATTTGCAAATGTGTGAAATGGATTCTGATAAGAAAAATTATTTGGGACGACACAGTGAATCAACTTTCCTAGTGCTAGACCTAGCAATTCACTAAGTTCATAGAGATAAGTTATGTTTGTTGAATAGGTTGTCTTGAACTGTTGTGCCTTTTCTTACAATGTCAGTTTAGGATTTTCTTCAGTTGCAGTGAGGGGAGGTTAATTGTTGATTGAAGCAGTCATCCAAAATAAAAGAGGAACTTTGTGACTAAAATTCTCTGACTGAAAATGGATAAATCATCATTAACATTTTCTAATGCTTTATACTTTATTTCTATACTAATAAATTTCAATAGTAATATTGCTCAACACTTTTGAATCTAATAAACCTATTTTGGAATTCATGAAGCAAATATAATTTCAAATAGTTCTCATCTACACTCATTTTGGTTGGTTAAATCAATTTTTTAATTTGACATTAAATATTCCTGAAGGGAAATGAAAAGATCAGAACACAAAGTTATATTTATTATTATGCTTGATATAATCAAACAATAACTTTAAAGCTATCATAGCAAAACAAGCAACCAGATTTTTTTTCCAACCTACTTAGTTTGACTCATTAAAGCATTCCAGTCAAGATATTGATGCTATAAAAAAAAATCCAAATGCATGACTTTTGTTTCAAAAACACATTTTTTTAACAAATTCATAATAGAAATTTCTCTTTATATAACTTTCTGAAAATGATTGTAACAATAATGAGGTTAAGTATTTGTGCAATAACTACATTTATTGTCTAGCATCAACAGTTATTATCTTTTTATTGTTTTGATGAATTCAGTGAAAATGCAAAATTGCTTTAAAGAATTGGAATGCAATCTCTGAGGAGAGAAGAAAAAAGGTTGGTGTAAGTGGGGAACCCTTTAGACCAAAGTGAATTTGCTTCCAAATTTTTTGCTTTTTCTCCCTGCCAACATATTCTCTACCATAAATGTTGTCAAATGGTTGCTTTCCTGGGTTTTATGCCACCATGCTCTGTTTATTCTTATTCTTCTTCTTACTATTATTATGAACCCATTTTTTTTATGTTGTTGAATGTTGCAGCTCCTCTTGTTGTCGCAAATAAGCTGGTTAACATGTCATCTTTTTTTTCTCTCTCTCTCTTTTCCCTCAACCCTGCTGTGCCACCTACGCTACATCGGCTGCTGGGGGCAGGATTTTGAGGTAACGGCTTTTAGTGTCTGTAGTCAGTATATGAGTCCCAAACAACTGCAACTACTTGTCTTTTCACAAATAGTTTGTTTCAGTTTACCTCTGTCTATCTGTCATTTCTTTTCACTTATTTATTTTATTCACTAACCACTGTTTTGTTTATACACATATTTCTGTATTTTTTTTTGTTTATTTTTCTTTACTATTTTAGTATATTTTAGTGAGGTGAGCTTGTGTGTGTGGATGTTATAGTTTTTACCTTTTTAGTCATTTAATTTTTTTCAGTAAATCTACGTGCCTCCTTTCTATTGCTTGTAAATAAGTTGCCTTAGTTGAGCTAATGTTGTAACTGCAAAATTCCCTTTACCACTTGTGTATTGCAAACTGACTGGAAAAAAAAACAGCAACATTTAATTTTTTTTTTTTTTACAACTTTGTTTTTAAATTAAAACAAAAAAATCTAAAAACAACATTTTTTTTGAGGGGGGATTTATTTTAAAACTTAGAAATAGAAATTATTTTGTGGGTTTGATTGTTTGAATGATGTGCATCTACATCTGCTGAGAATATATTGACAAACATGAACCATAAACTAACCAGCTGTAAAAAGTAAAACCCATTTTAGCCAGTAATAATTCTACCCTCCAAAACACAGCTTTTATTATTTCAGTTTTTTGACAAGGCATGTATGTCTTTTAACAACTCATTTAATATTTTGTACTTGACTCTTGATGAGTTGTCTTTGTCATTTATTTGGTTCAAATTCCACTACTGGCTATTGTACTGTTTGTGCTTGTTTACCCATTCAAATGTATATACAGATGCACATTATTGAAGCAGTCAGGAAAAAAATACATGAAAAGAAAAACTTTTCTTTTAAGAAAAGCACATATGGGCACAAAATTAAAAAAGAATAAAGAAAATATTGACCTAGTGCAAAAGAAAAATTCAAAGATTAATATCATTCAGATGCATGCACATACACACACACACTATATATATATATACACACACACACACACAACTTCAAATGTTATTATAAGGGGCACTTTTTTTTTATTAGATTTCTTGAATGATTGGATAGACGTATTATACACCATTTAATAAATAAAAATGGAGCATCTATTTTAAATAGTGTCTACAATAATAATGTATGAAGTAATAAAAATGTTGGATTAAAAATAAATCTATTCTTTGAAATATATATATAAGAGAAAAGATAAACATACCTTAGCTGATTGTTTCATCCTCTGATGGGCTTTATCAAGGTAAATATGAAGATTATATTTTGCAACAAGTATTTATAAATAAAAGTAAAAATCAGGCTAGTTTTTCAAAATTTTTTAGCATTTTTCTTATAAATAGTTGTTGCAAAATAAAATCCTTACATTCATCTTGATAAAGTCCATCAAGAGGACAAAATGTGTTAGCTAAGATAAGTTTTCCTTTCATCTTTATTCATATTGTCCTTTTACAGATATATTGTAGTTATATCTGAAATTTTTTACATACATACACACACACCCACATTATATATATATATATATATATATATATATATATATATATATATATATATATATTTTTTTTTTTCCTTTCATTTGCATTCTACAAAGCCTAGTATTTGCTTTGTTTTTTTTTTCCAAAGCTGGTCATAGGGCTGTTTTAGTTTTTCTCCTCACTTCAATTATTTTGTTCTGTCAAACACTTGCCCCTTCTTTGTCCACAAGTGGTACACTTCTGTGAATTAACAGCTTTAAGTTGCTTCGTTTTTATTTTCAGTTCTTTATTGAGATAAGTCGTGTCAAGAAATGTTTCACGCAGAAAGGAGGCATTTTTGTGATTGAGGAGTTTGGTAAGATTTACTGACTAACTCATTTTTTTTTTTCCTGTTTTATTGCTTCTAGCTTCTGCTTTGGATGCGAATATTCCATTATGCACCAAAAAGATATCAAACTGCATGCTACTACCAGACATTTTGCCAGCGCATGCAAAACACCTTTCTCTCTTTTTATTAACATATTTTTATATCTCCATCTATACATATATATACATACCATGCGCATAAACCCATGATTATATTTGATATTATATATATGTATAATTTTATTTATATATTTATCTTAATATCTACAGAAACTTTATATCTCTACATATATATCCATACTCTCTATATATATGTAATATTTTCATTCATTTATTTAACAATCTGGACAGAATCTTTTCAGCAATTTAAAACTAACAGTAAAATCCACTTCCATGTGTGCATCTGTAAGTCCTAATTATGGATTTAACTATGAAATGTTGAGAATTTTCTACTGTTCCTTTTATTAGGTCAATGAAATTGGTAATTATTCCCATTACTCACATTTTTAATTGTTTTTTTATCATAATACAAGGATCATTTAGCAACAAAGTTAAAAAAAATAAACAATCCTAGTTTGCTTGCATTAAAGATGTTGTCTAGTTTATCTAGTCATAATGTATGTAATAATTATCACTGCCATGAGGTGACTAAAATAAACTCATCAATTAAAATGTTATTGCTGAAAATCCAACAGTATATTAGGTTTAATCTCTGAAGTCTTTACCAAATTGTTAAAACATTTGAATATGTAAAGTTAGTGCAGTTATACAGATATAACTAAAAAACAAATGCTGAAAATCAAGTATTTATGAGAGCAAATTTATTTCTCTTTCAAATGATACCCAATTTAACCTCCTTTGTATTATTGTTTATGAAATTGAATTTTAGATAACTTTATAAAATTTATAGATTTTCATTACCTCTAGTTGATCATATGACAAGTGTGAACACTTTGTATTGAAATACAGTACTATCTAAATATGGGTGCATTCAGACACTTCTTGACTGCAAACATGTAAAGCTTGCAGGTACATTTAAAGGGTTAATAATTTTTTCAAATATTGCTCAACCAAACAATCCATTTGAAGAGAATCACAAGAATGTATAGATGCAAGCACAGGATGTATAAGAAGGGAAAGTGGATGGCACCTTAGAGCAGAATTCAATATTCTGGGCATCAGATTTGGGAGGATGGCCACTTGATAAAACAACAAAACTGAAGAAATTAGTCAATAAAAAAAAAACTTTTAGTAAAATGATTTTTTCTTAAAAATATTCAGGTAAGAAAAATATGCTATCCAACAAAACATTGTAAAAAATCTGAATCTGACTCATTTTAGAGACATAAACCTTTTAACTCTATGGGACAATTCAAAAATAAACACTAGAAAAATATAGAAGTTATTTCCTAAAAATTACAGAAGTCTTTAAAAGCAATATTACTTTACCTTCAAGTCTGTTGAAATGAGCTTTTTTTTAAAGACAGTCTAACTTTCTCATTACACAATTTATGCTCTTGGCACTTGAAATAAAACTGATTATAGATTTCATATTAATCAATCTACAGTCTATAATAGATAACTTTGATATAATAAATAAGAAAGGTTTATCAATCTAACATTTAAAATTAAGTTTTTTTTTTAATTCAAAATGTGTATGCAACAACTACTTGTAATAGTATATCATTCTACTCAAATATTGATTTGCAAAGTTTTACATAAAAACTTCTACTTTTTAATTAATAATTTGTGAATTGGAAAAGATTACATTTTTGGATATAACAATAAAATTTCAAGTTCATCTGTTATTTTTTAATTAAGAAGAAATTAATTTAAACCAATATCTTATAAGAAAAAAAATATATCAATTGCACAAATGTTTGATCTTCAACCTTGTGTTTGTTTTTTCTTGTAAAAAGCATTTTGGTTTTTGTCTAAAACTCAGAAAACAGTGAAGCATTCATGAATTAACTGATTCTGTTATAATTCTAGTTGCTTATCAGTTTAGTTCTCCAAGATTTCAGTTTAGAAATCTAATTCACTCAAATGGCAACATTAACTGTGGATATTCAGCCTGTCATTTTTAAACACTTAGAAATATTTTGATATTTCAATAAGAAAAACATTTGAATGAAAGTCATATTAAGCCTTGTCTTAACAGATTCTTGTTTGACTTTTTGTAAAATAAAACACTAAAGAAAATTATCATAGATTTTTTTATTGAAATTAATTATTAAATTTGGTATTTATTACTTGCTTGGGGAAGGATAACCTTTTACTTATTTTATTAGACTCTTGACAAATCCTAAGCTGACCTGAGCTGAAATTAGAACTCAAAATTACTCAAGTGTGAATTTTTCTTTTCTTTTTTTATATTTACTAAAACTAATATATTACTTTTGTAATTATTTTCAGAATCCTAATTCTATTTTCTCTTTTACTAACATCTCTTAACGAAATAACCTTTTTAAAAAAATAACTCCTGTCGATAAATGTTATCGACTATGAATGCCCTTTCTTTTTTCCTTTTTTTGTGTCTCCTACATTTATCAGTTTGGTTTTGGATGAAACAGCACGTCTCTTGTTCGGTGAGGGGTTACTTTAATCCTTGTGGTGATTGGTATTCCATCCTTCAAAACTTAATCATGAGTGGTTTGTGTTTTTTTCAGATTACTTCCCACCCTAACAGTTTTTGCTGCATTCTTTCTTTCTTATTTATAAAAAAAAATTCCTTCTTCTCAATAACAGTAAAAAACAAAAATTATCTCATTTTTCATAATTTCTTATTTCTCTTTATGATCAACGAAAACAGAATTAGATTTGCTTATCATTCTGATGCAGAAGGATGTTTTTAATATTTTATTTGTAATTTTCAGGAAGTACATCTCTATTTTTTCTTAGTGAATTTTTAAATTAAAAGTTTATTAAAAAAACAATTTCCCCACAAAAATTGTGTCTTAGATTTAATATCCAATCGTTACTAATTTTAGACATTGCAACTTCTTTTTTTATATATATATATATATATATATATATATATATATAGGAGGTAATGAAAAGTTGTTCATGTGATGCATTTTGTCCTTTATAAACATTATAAACATCACATTAGTCCGATGAAGTACTGAAGAATGAAATGCATTACACAAATAATTTTTTACACTTTGTTATTACTTTTTCAATGCATGCATATATATATATATATATATATATATATATGTGTGTGTGTGTGTGTGTGAATGTGTGTATATATATATATATATATATCTATATATCTGTATATATATATAAATAAATCCAGGTGAAGAGAACTCAAGATTTTACTATTTTGAGTGCCCTGGCATTTATTTTATTATGAACAATGCTCAATATAATAAATATCATAGAGCTTAATATAATCATATAGTTACGAATTAATTGTACATTGCAACACGGAAATTTCTGTGTTTCAAGATAGACTCTCTTCATCAGGGAATGTTTGATGTTGGTTGTACAAATGATTTACATTTAAATACAAAAAACTTTGGTTTGCTGTTAATGTATGTGGGAAGATATAAAATTTACATGTGTGTTTCTTTTAACTAATCCGAGCGAAAATTCATTTTGGAATTTGGCCCCAAACAATACATACTAAGTAACTTTTTCTCTTTATTCCTCCTTTTTTTCTTACCTTACTTCTTTCCTTTCTTTATTTTCCTCCCTAATGGTCAAGATGTCAACCTGCTTTTAACCTAATTTTATCATTTTCTTTTTTCCCACTTTTATTGTTTCTCACTTAGTTTATTGTCTTTGATGTGATGTACCCATTTAGTACCAATGCTGCCCTTTTCGTTTTTTATCATTTTGGTCTCCTCTTCCAACATCAAACATTGCCTGATGAAGAGAACCAATCTCAAAGCATAGAAATTTTCATGTCACAATGTACAATTAATTCATAACTATATGATTATATATGTGTGTGTATGTGTGTATATATATATATATATAATGTTGCCATCACTAGTGATCACTTCAAACACCTTCATAATCACAATTTGACTTATCTAACTCCTTTTGAATGCTCTGCACTGTCCTCAGATTGACTTCCAAATACTCTGAAATGTTTGTATTGAAGCTTTCAGAACAAATACCAAGCAGTATGTTTCCAAATTTCTAGTGGAGTGAATTGCATCATGGGGCTCTATTTCTCACAGATGGTATTCAACTGATTCTACTATACTGTGCAGTTAACAAAATCAAAAACAATGCACTTGCACAAAATTTAAAATATAGATCACAACAATTTACCCATCACACCCTATATATGTGTGTGTGTATGTATATATATATATATATATATATATATATATATATATATATATATACTTGGTTATAATTAAATTAGTCCAGTACCTGGTTTTGTGTGTGTGTGTGTATGTATATATATATATATATATATATACACCACACACACACACACACACACTCCTGTGTCCACAATATAGGACAACTCCAAAATGGAAAAATAGAGTAATGGTATTAACTAAGAAAAAAACCTTTGTTTAGGTTATAAGAAAGACATTAACAAAAAGAAAAAAAAAGTAACTCAATGTAGGATAACTCTCTTCTCTTTGAGTTCTTTAAATGATGAAGCCTTATGAGTGAAATTGTGAAAAGCATTCAGCAGAAATAAATGTTATTATTTTTCCATTGATGGCTTCAAACAATTGATGAGTAACTTCAAAATGTTTGCTAATTTGTTTGTTTAATGTGAAACCAAATATTCTCTATAGGGTTCAAATCTGGACAAGTCTGGTCCAAAACATAAGCCTATGGTATTATTCTCAAACCACAGTGTCATGGTCTCTGTATTGTGGAGAAGAATGCTGTCTTGTTAAAAAATGACATCTGATTACTCCTCTATAGTAAGCAATTTTTCGGTCCTAAAAATCTAGTCCTACAATTTATTGTTTTACAAATCATGAATTGACTTTTAACATTTAGTTTCAGCCCCATTCCTTTTTGTTTCTTGAGAGTATGCATATATATATATATATATATATATATATAACTGCTATAAATAGACAAAAATATTTTTTATTACCACCCATGATGATAATATTTTTAAAAAAATAAAAAAGCAGGCTTGCTAACCAGTTTCACACCTCACTCAACAGAGCTAAATTGAGCTGAATAAAGAAATAATTATCATTTTAAGAAAATGAACAAGATGTAGAAGAGGGGGGAACAATAATTATTTTTTTTATTCACCTTGATTTAGCTCTGTTGAGTAAGGTGTAAAACCAGTTAGCTAGCCCATTTTTCAATTTTATTTTAAAAATATTATCATCATGGGTGGTAATAATATTTTTGTCTACTTATAGCAGTCATGAAGTTTTGTGCCAAAAATCATATTTTCAAATATATATATACACACACACAAGAAAGGTTACTGAAGTTTTCTGCTCGCCATACTTCCCAAAATCTATAAAAAGCATTGGGCTTTTCTGGGCTGAGAACTTTTTAGTGCCAGCTCTCTTACGCTCACACATATGGATCAAATTTATTAAGAAACTGTTTAAATTTCATGTTTCTTGCTTTATTACATTTGATCATTGCTTCTCATTTTGATAAATGTTAATGTTATCTATTTACAATATGAAAGTTTTGGATTGATTTAATCCTGATATTATTTTTTTGTTTAGAAACATAATTTTTTAAATGCATGTGATATGCTAAAATGGTTTATAACTATATTTAAGGGATATACATTTTAGAATTAAAAAACAACACATTTTTGTTAATGACTCTCTATAGTCTAAATGCTAGAATGATAAATATAAATTTTCAATAGTTTTTCCATGAATTTGATCATTGTGCAGCAATTCATACAATGACTTGAAGCATTCATTAAAAATTTGAATAGACAAGCCTTGTCAGTCAGATTCAATTAAATATATAAACACACACAAAGCTAATAAAATTGTGTTTATTGAACTTAATCTATAACAATTCATTTTGGATGGTCCAAGAAAAAAATGATAAAAGCATTCAAATTATTAAATATATAAGAATTCATTGTCAGTTATTTTGCTTAATTAGTAATTTGTATGATTTTAGGATTTGAGAGAATAAGAAAGTGATTTATTTTAAAGACCAAAAGTATACTTAAAACACAGAATTGAAGTTGTGTTGTAAAATGTATTTTCTATTATTTCTTATCTTTTGATATTAGCACTAAGGCTGATTATAATGACAAATCTTCAGAATTAAAATCAATAATAAAAGCAAAGCCATCACATTTTAAAGACACTAGAAATTCTTTTGCAACACATGTTAAATTATAAAACTTTTAGTTTTTAAAACATTATTAAAATTTATTGTACTAAGCTATGCAATCTAGTAAAATTAACTGTACTTTGTATCCCTTTATCTTAATTTGATTTCACTTGATCAATATATAGCTATTTTAGAAGGTGTGACAGACTAACGGAAGTCAAAGAATTATATATATATATATATATATATATATATATATATATATAAATAAAGTAGTATCCTTGGTACTTAGTAATGTTAATTCCACAGGGGATTAAATCCAATGAGAACTCAATGTTAGAATTTAACAGAGTATTATAATGAAAATAAGTTCGATGTTTTTATAAATCCACTGGTAATAGCTTATTTTGCAAAGCTCTTACAGACTGCTCATCAGACCAAATTCATACAACAGTGAATGGGTTAGATTTATCCAGACAAAAAGAATCATGGGAGTAAAAAAAAGATCAGGATGCAGAGGTTAGATTTACAGTGTTAGTTATTATTGGCGTCTGTATTTTATCCCAGACAATAAGATGACCTTGGCCTAAAAAACAAAAAACAAAAAAAACAATATATATACATATGAGAGAGAGAGAGAGATTAAATTATTTTTACAAGTGCAAACAATCTAGTTTACATGATTATTTCTTGTGTAAACTCTCCAAAGAAACTGAGTGATGAAATATGAATATTCATGGCTATCAAAAACAATGCATTAAACAATGTTATGAAGCAATTCATGCAGTAAAAGAAATTTCTTGAATATGTATAGTCAACAAGTTCTAATTGGGTTAGTATTACAATTTATTAGAAATTCAGATTTAATGTTTTCACACTATTTACATTGTTCAAGCTGTTGTCCTCATCTTTTTTATCATATCTACAATGTTTTGACTGTTGTACACTCCGGCCTTCTTCAGGTAATTGGAATTTTGAACCAAACCCTTTATTTGGATCACTGGAGTATATTGTTCTTGTTCCATTGCTGGATGTCTTAGTTATATCCCTTTGACTCAACTCTCTAAGTTAACCACTGCTGTAGCCAGGTATTGAACTCACAACTCTTTGGGTCCAGTCACTGGAAGTAACCATTGCTTTTATCCACTGGCCATAGTTGTGAATATGATAAAAATGATGAGGACAACAGTCCAAGCAATGTAAATAGTGTAAATACTATCTCATCTTGGAAGTATAGACAAATATTAATGTTTTCAGTTGAGAATATTTCAACTTCCCTAAGCTTTATTTTCTTATCATCTTAATAGTGTGTAAAAAGCTATTGTTTTATAGCTTGTATCAGGGATGAAGTTTGTACATTAAGTTTATCATATACAGGTTTGAATCCAACTTTAATTTATATATTTTAATTACTCACCTATTCTCATCATTTATGGAAGTGGATTTTATGCAATATAATTTGTTTGCATTTTATTTAATTACTAACATTATTATTTGTTTTTTATTATCATTTTAAGTCTTTTCATTATTTCCATCTCTTTTATCTTTTGATTTTCATAACATTTTTCATTATTCATTTATATTGTTTCTCATAATTCAGATTTATCAACATTCTATGAAAATAACTAATAACATGCCTGATCATTCTTTTTCACAACCTAACAACTTCCCATTGATTAAATATTGGAAAATGAAGAAAACCCAGGTATTTTCAACAGGGTTATAAAATAAAAATTGTTACTTTTATGTTTCTCAAAGATTGAAGAGAATCAATACTTGTGTATGTGCATATTTTTAGGGTTCTTTAACTTACTGGGAAAAATTCTACTTTTGAACTATAGTAAGCCTACTGATAAGTTTTCATATGATGAAATATTCTAAATTTGAGGAAATTATTGGAAAAGGTATAACAAACATCAAAGAGTTCTTATTTAAGCTAGTGCACTCATCTTTAAAATTATATATTTAGTAATATTTTTTTATTAGAAATTTCTACAGGATATATGTAATTATGCTTCTCTTCATTGTATTTATTTCTAAAAAAAGAATAATGCCTAAACATTATTTTTCTCTCCTCCCTTGTGGTATTAACATATTTCTACATTAGAAACCATGAGGTATCAGAAGAACTACAATGATCAATAATTTCTACTATACAGAATTCAGAAGGGATTTTTAGTACGTGAATATCTTCTCCATTCAGTGTAATTGTCACCAAAAACTTGAACAGCTGGGACATGTTCAAGGATCCTTCCTTATATGACTGTTATGAGCTGATCTTAAGGAGGCCTTAAAGAGCCTCCATCATGACTTGTAAGAAGACAACTGCTATATAGTTGTCATTGTTAATCACAGTACTTTTTTATCTGGTTGGTGTTCAAAAGAAAAGAATCCCACCACTTGATTGACAATTTTGAAAGACCTGGTAATGCGTTGGAAATGTTCTTGACAGATAACAGCCTAATAATTGACTGATGTTAGATATTTTATTGCTTTTTGAATAATTAAAATTGAATTAATATTCTCTTTATCTTCTCTGTAAGTTTGTCTGATTAGTTATAAATATTATTATGAGAAATTTTGACCCTTGTGCAAACTGAACATATCAATACAAAAATTTAAAATTAACTCAACCTTCAAAATAAAACTGGAATATTCCCTATTAAAAAAAATAATGACATCAAATAACCCTAAAGAAGTTGAAATTCCATTAAAAAAAAGATATAACTCTTTCCTAAGCTTAACTTAGTCTAGCATAATAATAGGAGGACACACAGTGAGGACAAAACTCACTATTTTAGAAAAAGGTCTGTGTGACTATCTTGCTGTCTCTTCTCCAAGCAGTTTCCCTAAATATAGGTATTCACTATGTTTTAACTTAGTAAATAGCTGTATTCAAGACTTCAGCCTGAGACAAGACCACAACAGTAGGTTACCCGATGAGGATTGTGAGACTAGATGAAGTCTTTCAGGATGAAACATGTCACATGAAATCTTTTTGCATTGTCATACTTTTTCCCTTAAATTGTTCTTGATATTTTTTTTTTAATCATATTACCCCAAGCAAGGCGGTAACGCCACTGATGTGCAGGGGGCTACGTAAGAGTGAATAGATTGGAAAAAAGAAAGCTGGAAACCACAGCCTAAACAGGGAACAAGGGATGAGCCTCTACACTTGTTAAATAGATGTGGGTGGAGTGTGAACCGGGCGATAGTTTAGTCTATCTACTCCAATTGAAAAAAATAAACAAAAAAAAAAAGAAAAGTGAAAAGATTGGAAAAGAAGTTATATATCATTATCTCATACTAGAATACTAACAATGACACTAAAGCAAACTCGTCTTTAGAACCCAGGTAAATGTTGTTCTGCCAAAACCATATTACTATTTAACTGCCAATGAGATTTTGTTTATCCATTGTTTCTAACTGATAAAATAAACAGAACTTATATATTTAACACTTCTAACAATTTCTGATATGTGTGTCTGACAAGGATTAGTAAATCAATAATCTCTGATATAGCGAAAATAAAAGGATAAGAAAATTCCATATTATCGTGGCAATATTTTTTTATTGGGTTTTGTCAATTCTACTTTGACACTGAATGAGAAAAAAAACACCATTTGCAGATTAGTAGAATAGTATATCATTTTTTCTTTTGGATGAGTGTACAGCCTGAACATAGTGTTATTTTTGATGTTTTATTTTTTGTTCCAAAATACAAAGTATTTTCAAAGAAATGTTCTAAGTTACATTTATGTATATATATATATATATATATATATATATATATATATATATGAAATATTTTTTCTATCAGAATTTTTCTTTGTTTAGAAAAAATTCAAATCTTGTTTGATTCTGTAATTTGGATTTATCTCCTTTGACTGAATATATTTTAACTTCTCTTTCTGATATAAGACCAATAATTGTTTGAATAAACAAAATAAATGCATTATACATCTAAACACAAACTACTGATGGGGAATCCTTATCTTATAACAAACAGCAACTGATTCTTATTCTGTTAACTGATGTTATCAAATGTATAAGTATAGTTATTTTGAGACAACTTGATTTCTTACTCTAAAGAAACAAAAACATAGTTTTTCTGAACATAATTATATTTGGCCTAGTGAATAGTATGCTGGACATGGTATTCGGAGATTTGTTCATGTCAGATTGAGTAGCATTTTAGCCTTAAGATCATTTTATTATCTGATACCAACTGAAATTTATAGTATTCTAGTTTGGTTTTTTAATCAATATTTGAATAATAGATCTTGTTTATAAAAGAGGGAAAGGTGAGCTATGATACAGGATTCAACTTCTAGAACATTTCATTTATTTATACACACACAAATTGAAATCAAGTTGTTTTGACTTAATTATATTTACATACATTTATCACTGACTTTTTCATTATAAAAACTATTTGCCTGATAATGTCATCTTTTCTTCTGCTCCTCCTCCTTTAGACTGCCTTCAACTGATGAATGAATTTAAATTTTTGTCTGTTTTAATATTTATGGAAATTTAAAATTTCCATGAAGGACATTTGTTGATTTATGTTTTAATCTTCAGAAAAAAACTTTCTAACTGCATTGTCCTGTAGAAGTCCTCTTATCACAGTTCTTCTTAGCAGGTAATATTTCCTTAGCTAAGAAAGTGGAAATAAGTGTTTGTTAAAATGAAGATGGGGTAAGTATGGAAAAAAGAATTCTTTTCAAACTTGGACCACTTTTTAGCGTATTTCAGAATCATAATAGTTTCAATTGGTTATCTGTAAAACGATTTCACAGGCCAATCCTAAATTAAGGAAAGCTTATTACCTCTGATGAAAATAGAGATTACCAGCTGAAATATTGCAATTCACAGACATGCAAACAAAACAAAACAAAATTGGGTGTGGGGAGGGGGCTCATCTGATTCTTGCTTTCAAAATTCAGACTGCAGTAAAAAATATAATCATCCTTTCCAAACATTTTTTGATGGACAACAAATTTACCAAGTCAATAAATTCTTCTTTATTGAGTATAACTATGACTTTTATGATTATGAATCTGCATGACCTATTTTTATTTCATTAACTCACTGTGTGTGTTTTTATATATATATATATATATATAAGTAATCTGAAGGTGGCACAGGTTCTCCACTTGTAGGAATCAAAGATTGAATATCTTTAATACTCAGTTTCTTTACTTAAAATTAGGATTACATCTCATTTAGATTAGACAACAAGCTGTAACTAGAAGAAATTCCTGTAAGAAAATTTATAAGCATACCAAACACTTTAGTAGGGAAAGCTCATATTGTCCCTAAACTTGTCTTGTTCATTTTTTCTCTATTCTGCTTAAAATAGAATATATAGTTCTTCTTTATGTGTCATGTTTTGTTGATCAGGGCTCTCCACATCTTCCTATCTCTGTAGCTCTTAATAAATTTTGTCTTTTTATTATTTCTCCTAAACCCTGTTTCATCATCCATTTACTCAAGCTCACTAAGTATGTGATGTACTGTTTTCCTCTGTCTCTCTTGCTTTCAATCTGTTCTGTGAGTATCAGATTTTCCAAGCCCTCCCTCCTCATCATTTACCCTAGAAACATCAAATGTCTCTTGCTGATGTTAAGTATGTTTCCTTTTTGTTTCCATTTTTTCTAAAACTTTGTTGTTGCTCACATGCTGAGACCATGGTATACTCAGCATTCTTCTGTAAAACTACATTTCCATTGCTTCCAGTCTCTTCTTCATCTTTAAGGAAATTATTCAGCATGCACTGCCATACAGGAGGATAGATATCTTATAACAGTTTAATACTTTATAGCAAAATTTTTCTATTTCTTAATACTCTACTTAGCTTTTGGAATGCATCTTTGGCTAATCCACTACACCTTTGGATTTCAGTGTCACAATTTACATCCTCTGTTAAAACACTTCCCAGATATTTAAATGTCCATACTTGCTTGATTTTGGTATCTTTGATTTACAACTTACACTTTGAACTCATTCTTTTTCTAAAAGAAAAAAAACAAAACAAAACCATGTTGAGATATAAGCAGTTAACTCTAATCATTAACCCTAAATGCATACCTTACACAAAAATGGAAGAACAAACATTTTAGCTCATAATTAAAACAAGTAATGAAATTGTACTTTATATCTGACAATTTAGCTAATTAAAAGAAAAGTAATATATTCAATAATCTATAAGTGTTATTAAGAGTATTTATATGTATGTGCATGTATAAATATATGTATATTGGCTACCTGATTGACGTTTGTGTGCTTTGTGCTCCTGCAACTGACCAACAAATAGCATTTTATAAAGTTATTCTATAGCTCTGCCATTAAGGCCTAGAGCACGATTGTTTTTATTGCTACCTACGACTCCTTAATGAGTGAATTAAATTATATATATGGAAAAAATGGCAAGCTCATAAAAACTGAGGATAATCCCCCAAAACTTATTTAATTAATATAAAATATTAAATAGATAAAAATAGAGAGCTGGATATTATTCAGAGTGATATGAAATATAGAGAAGAAAACTCAACACATAATTTAATGGTTATTAATCCAGAATTTATTTCAGCAGTTGTAAAAATTCCAAACTGATTTTTCAATATATATATATATATATATAGTGTGTGTGAATATTAATAAAATTATGTACTTTACTTTTTCCCTCCTGTTAAAGTAGCAATATTATATAAGGAGATGCCAAAAAGTCCATTCCACTTCCCAAAATCTACCCTAAAAAGAAACATCAGTTTTTTTATCCTTTCTTTTGTCAAGCTAAGGACTTTTCAGTACACTTTTTGTATGTGTGCATACATAATTTATTCATTCATTAGATTTTTAAAAAAATGGTTCGGTTTTTCTACTTGGATATTGTAGATTTTAGAAGTATGTTTACTGTTAGTTTGAATACACAGTGACATTCAAGAACTAATAGTATTACATACTTCCCATCAGAGAATAAGATAATGCTCAGACCTATGCACATGTTGATATCATCAGCAAATATATATTCTGAGTTAGCATGCAGGTAACATCAGAATGACTAATGTAAAATGGAAACAAAACAAAAATACATTTGCATGAGCCATATTTATCAGTAAGGAGAAAAATGTTTGCCATGTCTTCTAGTGAGAAATCTTTTCTCCTCTGTTCAAAGATTGCCACAGAAAATGGTATTCATTTCTGTCATTTTCTGAAAAGCCCAACAGTAGATTAAAGAAACTTGTTGAACATCTGTTCTGACACACAACCTCTTCTCCAAGTGAACTTAGATATTTCTTGAGCAAGACAAAGAAAAATCTCTTCTGGAAGTAAATATGCCAAAGATTTTTGCAATGCAATTTTAAGCTATTAATAAAAATTTGTGCAAAATTCATATGAAAGTTCAACATAGCTTCTTTATGAATTAAACTCATCTACCCCCATTATTTAGTGTTGTAACTTGAAAAGCCATTACATTATCTTGTGTTTAAAGTTTTCAAACAATAAATTATTACTTGCATGAATGACAACTTCAAAAGTACCAGATGTTCTATACAAACAATACCAGAAACAACAAAGCAAGGTGACATATTATTTTTAATGCTAAGAGAAGAATGAGATTTAAGAAAAAGACACTGTATTTTACAATGTTTAACCATATTTCAACAGTATGTCTGTCTTCTTCAAGTTATATTTAAAAATTGTGCACAAGTATAAAAATATAAAAAAAATCCACCAAAAATAAGTCTTTGTATAAACATCACAGTTGTAATTAACACATTAAAATGAATGAGACTCAGTGTCAATGGCATGTGACTGAAATTAACGTTGTGGTGATTATACTCATCTTTAAATTTTCCATTAGTTGGTTAGTTACTAATAGGAATTAATCAGTTTAATATAAATCCTATGAAACTCTCCTATCCTTCTGTTCATTCCCCTGGAGCAAGACATTAGTAGTTTGCATATGTAGTTATCTTCATATACTTTAAGGATTTGAAAAGTTGATGGATTCTGGATATTTTTTCTGAAATACTTAATTTATTTCTGCTGAGATTCATCTGATAAATTTGGGATCAAAAGAGTTGATGAAATATAATTCCTAACATTTTTAAAAGGAACAATTTAGATTCAATACAGAACTATCATGGGAGACCTGAATGGCACAGTAGGTAAGCAAAGAGAAGGTATAACAGTGGGCAACTTTGGACTAGGAAACTGCAATAACAGAGGAAAAAAATGGTGCAACACCTGGTTTTAAGAACACCCAAGATAATTATGGACATGGAGAAGCCCAGGAGGTGACACAAAAAACCAAATAGACTATATAACTATAAACAGAAGATTCAGGAATGCAGTTGTTCATTGTAAAATTTATCCAAGTTCCACCTGTGCAAGTGACCACCTTATGTAAACTAGGGGTGAAACTTCAGAGAATGAGGAAGCCTAGTGCAGCACCCAGACTGCAATACAACAGACTTGTGAATGACTTCAATTTGAAGGAAAAATTACATGCACAGTTTGAAAAAAAATATATATAAGGGACAAATTAGAAACAGAAACTCGAAATGGGATACACTAAAGAAAGTATTAGTGACATCAGAAAATTATATCATCCCAAAGGAAAACAGACATAGAAGGGAAAATGACTGGATCATAAATTAAATTCTTAACATAATGCAAAAGATACAGAAAACAATGCCAACACATGCAATAGAATACAAGAAACTACACGAGGAAATAAGGAGCACATGCAGACAGGCTAAAGAGGAATAGTTCAATGATAAATGTGCAGAAATAGAGAGACTAATAAAAGAGGCATGCATAAAAAAATAAGAGAACTGGACAAAAGACCTACTCATCAACAGGATGTATAAAATCCAAAGATGGAATGCTCATATTAAAAAAAGAGGATATACTTCAGCAGTGGGAAGAATATATAGAAAATCTCTTCCACAACAAGAAAGAGCAACTGACAATAGACAGAAATACCAAAGGACCAGAAATATTAAAATCCAAAATGGAAGCTACACTGGCCAAACTGAATAGAAACAAAGTGTCAGGACCAGACGACATTGTAATAGAGATGCTGGTGGCCTTAGACAATTTCAGTGTAGACAAAATTACACAAATAATAAATTAAATCTACAACAGTGACAATATCATGAAAGACCTAAGTAGATCAATTTTCATAAATGAATGTGAACTCCACTAAACAATCAACTTAATGAGCCATATAACAAAGTTCATCATCTGAATCCAGATGAATAAGTCTCTGCTTCCTTTTTTCTGTTTTTGGAGTGCCTGCATATATCCACTCATGGATCTGCTTTTATGTCAGACAAATTCAAGCTATTTTTATATAAACAAAAAATGGCTGTAAGTCAAAGAACTTCTTACAATTCCCAAGGCAATGCACAGTGCAAAAGATACAATGGTATAATATGGAAGACAGTACAGTTGGCAGCTGCAAACTGCAAAAGTCCAATCTCTGGTTGAGAAAGCCTCCTCCCCAAGGCCTTATAGGCTATTAAGACTATGTACAGCAACAAATGCTACTTCATATGAGAGGTTCTTCTCATTCCTATGACAATGCTCAGCATGTACCTCACTCCCCTCATGGCATATGAACAGAAAACAAGTTCAGCAGATATACAAAGATAGAAAGGTGTGTAAGACAAGGACGTGTCTTCTCACCAGATGTATTCAACCTATACAGCAAGACAATTCTGAAAGCACTAGAACTCCTGCTGGGATTTGTCAGGATTGGTGGCCACAATCTGAACAATATAAGATACGCAGATGATACAGTGCTGATAGCAGACATGGAAAGGAAAATACAAGACCTCCTACAGGAAGTAGTTAAAGAAAGTGGAAAAAAAGGATTACAAATAGCCTACAAGAAAACTGAATGCATGATAATCAGTAAAATGAGGAGCCCTAAATGCCAATTAAAAGTTTGAGGATATTAAAATCAAGCAGGTACAGAAATTTAGATAACTGGAAAGTATTCTAACAGAGAATGAAAAGTGCAACACTGAGATCTGAAGGCATATTAGCATGGCCAAGTTGAGCAAAGTATTAAGAGACAGGAAAATTTCACTGGAAACAAAGAAGAGAGTACTTGATTGTTATGTGATGTCTGTCCTTCAATATGACAGTGAATGCTGGACAATCTCATCAACAAAATGAAGCAACCAAAATGTGGTTCTACAGAAGGATGCTGAGGATACCTTGGACAGAATATGTGAGCAACAACGTGGTTTTGGAGAGGATGGTCACAAAAAGGAAACTAATACTTAATATCAAGAAAAGACAGCTAAAGTTTCTGGGACATGTAATGAGGAAAGAGGGCTTGGAGAATCTGATGCTCACAGGATGGATAGAGGGAAGGAGAGACAAGGGAAAGCAATGCATGACATATTTGATAGACTTGAGCAGATGAATGGAAAAGTGAGGTTTAAGTGGGATAACAGGAGAAGGGTGTTAAGAGCTACAAGAGATAGGGAAATGTGAAGGCCATGATCACCTACGTCCTGAAAGGACACAGCACATAGTAGAAGAGTTAATAGACAAAGGGAGGTGAAAAGTTCTTAGGCTATCCCACTTCCAAAAACCTGGCTAAGTGACCATCAGATTATGATATTTTTATTTTTGGTAGAGCTTCATGGTCAAGCTTTCCAGCACTCATTTGTAAAACTTTATTTGTTTAAAAATCATTTTTTTTCATACAAATGAAATATTATTATATCAGATATTCTTCTAACCCAAAAATTCTTCCACACTAATTTATTTGTATCCCATTTGGTATTGATTTTGATCTTTGGAAGTGCACCAAACTTATTAGTAAAGAAGTCTCATTTTGTGTTGTTCTTCTCTATTCTGCTAGATGGTAAATTCTTACTCTTTGATTGATAAGGTTAATTTCAATTTTTGTCCAATTTTACAAGGTTTCACAGCTCAAAATGTTGTGACTTTTTTTATAATCAGAATCATTTTTTTCTTATTTCTTTCAATGTATACACTACTATCAGAAAATTCTTATCAAGGACTGAACTGCCACCAGCATACTTGTACTAATTTAGTTATTCCAATTTGTATCATTAGCATCTTTCTACTTGATCAGTACCTGTTATTATAACTGTTAAATAGAAGATTTATGATTAATATATATTTTCTTCATACTCTTTTAATATATTGGTTATTACTGCAATAATTAAATTTTGTACTTCCAGTAAATTTTTGTAATTCTGCAAGTTTTATTTGAGAAAAATAAATATTAAAGACTTTATTTTTCTGTATGTCATATCCCTTCAGGACATAAGCAGTCATGATTCTCCATAACTTCCAGTTCTTTGTAGCTCTAAGTAAGATTTATCATTTTACTATACCTCCTAGTCACTCTTCTGCTGACCATTTAGACAAGCTTATTAGGTAGGTTATTCACTGCTTTCCTCTTGCCTTCAATATGTGAAGGTCACTTGTAAGTGTCAAATTCTCCAAGCTCTCTTTCTTCCTTATGTGCCCTAGAAATTACAATTGTCTCTCTCTCTGATTCTAAATATAAACATTTTTTTTTCATTTTCCCTAATACCTAAAACTCATTACTCATATCCTGTCCATGTAATTCTCAGAATACTTCTGTAGAATCACATTTCTGTTACATCATGTTTCAGCGTTACCTGTGAAGTGATTGTCTAGCATTCACTGTCATAAAGGAGGGCCAATATTATGTAACAGTTCAACACACTTTTGTTCCTAACAAATTTTTTCCATTTTTCAATACTTTGCTTAGCATTTGGAAGGCATCTTTTGCTATCCAAATTCTGACCTTTTGTAAGTGCACCAAACTTATTAGCAAAGAAATCTCATTTTGGGCTTTTTTTTTGTTCCTCACTATTCTGCTAGATGATAAATTCTTATCTGTGAGCATTCATTTGGAAGGCGTCTTTTGCTATTCAGATTCCCCTTCAGATTTCAGTGTCATATTTTCCATTTTAAGAAACTTATTTAAATTTTTGTACTTGCTTGATTTTGGTATCTTCAATTTGTAATTTGCATGTTGGGTTATAATTTTTGCTGATAACTATACATTCTTTCTTACAATTGATGTTTAGTCCTTTCTTGTCTTTTAGTCTTAGGAGCTCTTGTAGTTTCTTTTTCATATACACTATCAACACTGTTATCTGTATCTCTAATGTTGTTAAGACTGTGATGGCTAATAATGAATCCTGGTAAGATTTTCATTTTCTCAGGATTACCTCACTTGAATAAGTCTGGTGAGAAGACATATCCTTTTCTTATGCTCCTTTCTATTTTGTATATTTAATGAATTCATTTTCTATTTATATGCAAGTGGTCTGCTCCCAGAATAGGTTCTGGATTATTCTAATATCATTCCCAAATAAATTAACCTTACATATCATTTCAGACAGTTCATTGTACCATACTTTTTCATATCAAATGCTTTTGCATAATCTATAAAACATAGGTATACATCATTTTGAATTTGTATTGCTTTTTCTGATGTCCTGAGCATAAATATCACATTCCTTGTTCTGTTCTAATTCTGCTACATGCTCTATTCATCAGAATTTGGATCTCATGTTTTGTTATATGGTTCAATAGGTAGATTGTCCAATGCAGCTTGTATTCATTCACACCTGGCTTCTTAGACAGTGCTATAAAATAAACTTTGAAAATTCTAGATTTGAAAACACTAAAATATTATTTCCAAATAGTTATTTAGTTTATCAAGTATGTTTTTCATCTGAAATACACTGATAAACTATCCAAACAATATTTTGCTGAAAACAATAAAAACATAAAATAATTTTCTTAACTGTGATGTTTAAATAAAACCAACTAAAACTCAATAGGAAATAAACAGTGAATTTGAAATGACAATCTCATGTAGTTTCATTGAAGTGAATGAATTTCTTAGAATAAATTTTTGTATTACATTAAGTTTCATTTTTATTATTTGACTAACAGTATATTACTATTTAACTAGTAAAGTAGTAGTTCATTATGTATAGATAGTCCACTAGTCTTTTTATATATAAAAAATCTAAATCTAAGAAATTTGTTATTTACTAAATTTTAAGTACATAGCATCTAGTGAGGTTTCTGTAATCGAATTGTTTCATGGAGTGGGGTGATTGCCCCCATACTCAATCTTTGTACTCTAAAAAGGGTTTGTTTTCTGTTAGGATTTTCCTTCTCTTCCCTTATTCAACTATTTGTTCAAACACAAATGATTTCTACCTACCAAGGTTTCAGAATTTAGAGTTGTTCTTATTTTATACTGGTTGCTAATCAAGACTTTGAATCTCAGTTTACCCTACTATTTAACCTATAGCTAGGTGGGAGAACCACTAATCATTATAGCAGCCATACATCTGTGACTATAACAAAGTTGATATTTATTAAACTTAGCTCAATAGACCACATCACAATTATGAGATACCCAGTAAGGATTGAACTCATTACAATAGTAATAGGCTTAACAGTAATCCACAGCAAGGCTACCTTAAAAGTGTGTGAATTAATGACTTGCTCTTGACAATATTTGTGAAGTTGAATATTTTTTCCAATCTCAGTCAAAATCAATATACCTATTATCAAAGACATTGCCCACATCAGACTGAAGTTGTTTGAAGTTAAATTGGAAGAATCTATTTCTCTTTATTTTTTTTCTTTCCTTTAGTTCTTTCTCTGTTTCTTTTTGTGCTGAAACTTCATTTTTCAGTGCATCCTAGCATTAAGAATTTTGTAAAATCACTATCAGAATCCAGGCAACTGGCTAAGCCTATTTTATGAATTACATTCCATTGGATGAGTTGCTATTAAAATTGGCTTATATACCTTAGGTATTGAGCTGTCACAAATAAGAATTATTTGTGGCAGCAGTTTTTTATTAAATCTCTTTATACTAAATCAAATAAATGTTATTGGTTTATCTCGTTTGAAAGGTAGCAAAGGAAATTACTCCTTTTCATTTTCTTTTTTAACCTATTGCAAAAATTGGATTAAAAACAGATCCTCATATCGTACAACACACAAATTCACCTACAGCCTGAAAAGTCTTAGTTTCCAATTTTTATGAAGAATTTGTGGAACTTCAGAAAACTTCCATGGATTATTCATGTGATTCATGTAAATAGCATATTTCTCAGTGTCAAGGGCATACCCCAAATTTGAATTGCAGATATTGAAAAGAAAGAAACATTAAATTAAATAAAAAAGGAACTAGCAATTTTTGTCTTGTATGATGCAGGATTCATTTTCAAGACTTATTTCAGGAAAATAATAGCATTTTTCATGCTGGAAAATATAGTACATTGAAGACAGTCAGCAGTACTTAGAATATGTGTAGTCTATTGTAAACTGTCAAAAATAAGGTATATATTTCTAGGGGATACTCTGTTATAAGATGATTTGCCTATGAAATGGTTCCATTTCTGAGTATTCCAGTATTTTGTTCTATTAGAATGAATGTAGGGGATTGTGTGTCATATAAGTTAGAAGAATAGAGATGAATTACAATAGACATGAAACAAGAAGAGAAAAAGAAGCTACTAGATGCTTTTTCAAGAATCTATGGTTTTTAACAAAATGAATCCATTAAAGGCCATCTGTCTCTTTCAATCAAACTTGTTCATCTCAACTTTCCTTAGGTAATATATCTATTATAGTATATCTGTATATTATTTTTTGTTTTTTCAATGTTGATAAAAATGGAGTTAACTTAAATATTTAAAGTTGAACAACATTATTCTTCACATTGTGTCCTATCAGGATGTAGGCAATCTTAGCTTTCTACAGATTCTTGTCTTTTTTTAGCTCTGTTTGTCACCTACTCTGCCATTCATTTACAAAAATTCATTAGGGAAGTTACTTATTGTTTACCTTTTGCTTTCATTATATCCTGTGAGAGTTAAATTCTCCAAGCACACTGTCATCATTGTATCACAGAAATTTAAACTTCCTCTTTCTGATTCTAGCTATAAGTGTCCTTTTCATTCACATTTTTTTAAAACTTCCTTGTTGCTCACATGTTCTGTCCATGGTATTTTTAGCATCTTTCTGTAAAACCACAACTGTCACTTCAAGTTTTATCTTCATCTATAACAAATTTGTCTAGCTTTCACAACCATATAGTAGTTTAAATATTTCATCTATTTTCATGTGGCAATGAATACTGGACAATTTGCTCATTGAAATTAACAATTCCATCATTGATTAACATTGTGTTTGATTAATACTTTATTAAAACTAATAGTAAAAATTCAATTGACTTTGAGTGTTTGCTTTATTGTTAAAACATTAATCATCACTTGCTGTCTTGAATCTGACTGTGAAGAATTGCCATCTATGAGTATTGTTTGCTTTCATATACTATATATTATATTTTTTTAATTTCTCTCTCTCTCTCTCATTATATATATATATAGCAAGAATCCTTTAAAAAGCAATTTATTGAATAATGCCAACAAGGTCTGTCTGTCCAATTCTTTCATATTTTTTTCAATCTTCCAACTAAGTTGTTTAATGTCATAATTAAATGGTAAATTTTCCAAGTTCTTTTTTTGCATTTGATCAACTATCACTACAATAGTTATCAAGAATTGTGAGTTATTTATCTGTTTATCAAAATGTTTCTGCAGGGTTTTTACTTTGCTAGAATTAAATTTAAGTCACATGTCAAAATCTGCAGCAGTCAAACTGAATTTAAGTGTTCTTTTATTTTTTTAATATATATATATATATATATATATATATATACACTTTTACAAACTTTAGGGGTAGGTTCCTCATACCAAAACAAGTACAAAAGTCCATTTAATCATATATCCATAAATCCTTCATTTTTGAGTGGTTAAGTTTAAAGAAAGTTTATGGTAGATGGTGCTGTGTTGCCATTAAGACTAGGTTACATTTATCATTTGTTATACATTTATAGCTAGTCTGTCTTTAACATGTATACTAGTGAATTAACCGAGAGGTGTTCCATTTAACAATGGCAGGATATTCATTTCATGAGCAGGAAAATGATTTTTACATATGATCGCAAGGTTGCACGTCTGTATCAGATTGTATTTCCAAGCCAAAGGTAGCCAAGTCATAAAAGCTTTGCTGCTGTTTATCAGCACATTGCTGAGACAGGATCTGTGGCACTACAAACTATTGATCGAGGAAAACTGAAATCAGCTCATATGCCTGACTACAAAGAACACAATTTACAGGCTGTTGGAGATGAACCAGGTATCAGCATACATCAAGTGGCCCTAGCACGTTGTACATCTCATAGTACCACATGTGTAAAGAGTCTTTTTGTAATTGTATCTTGGATTGTACATTTAACAGTGTTTACTGTAAAATTACACTTAATAACTCAAAATGAAAGATTTGTAGATATATGTTTATATGGACTTTTGTTCTTCTTTTGGTGTGAGGAACTCACCCCTGAAGTTTGTAAAAGTATTTTTGATATGCCTTGTATATATTCAAATGGCATAAAAAGGATTATTATTTTCTTTATGATGATAATGATGTTCAGGTTAGGTAAAATTTATCAGCATCAAAAGTAGAATCAATGAGCTGTATTCAATTCCTCATGGTCTGTTGCATTCACTTTTGCATGAAAGACAAAAATTCATTTCTTCTCTAGATTAAATCTCTCTTTAAGGCCTTTGGTGGCAGCCAGTCTAGGAGAAGAACTAAACTAAATTCCAAATCATGAAGAACACAACAAGAAACCACTCCATAATCTTTCTTAAGAAGTCATGACAAATTGCAGATAAGAATCTGTTAAGTGCCATGATTGCCTATCTCTGGAAGAAATATAAAATTAAAAAAAGAAAAAAAATCTAACATAAAAAAAATAAATTGAGAAGGAGTATCATGAGGTATGAATTTTTCAACTGGGAGAATGACCTGCTTATCTTCTAAACCACCATTTGAGGCTCTGATTTTATTCTGAACTTGAACCGATCTGATGCTAATGGAAAATATATAACTATTTTCTACATAAGGCATCCTCACCATATCACCATATATATATGGTACAGCAGAAATACCTCCCACATTGGATGTTAGAGACAATGGTGACTTCATCTAATTAATGCCTTATCATTATGTAAGAGGTATTTCTGCCTCACCCTGTATATATAATTAATGCAAGTATGAAGTTTCTCACTTACCTTTAGTATCCCAACTTCAGAGTTTCATAGACGAACCCTTCAGAAATCACTCTGTCCATTTATTAGCAATGAAAACTTGAACAATCTTTAAAAAGTTATTGATGTGGCTTAAAAGCAAAAAGCTCTCATTAATTTATATACATTGAAATATATTTCCTTTTCTTTTACTTTTGAAATATTTCAGTTAACCATTGAATTTTAATAATTTCTCTTTTGAAAATAGAAAAAATTAAAGTGATTATTCTTCAGAAATATGTATAAAGTAATCATGTCTTTGTGTTCAGGTAAGGATTTTTTTTTTCATTTTCATTTTTGTTTCAGAATAATTTTTTTCCTAAAAGTTCAAAAACACTTGTTTGTTATATAATAATGGTTAGCTAATCATTTCCAAACACACCTGTCTTCCAGGACAGCTAGCCAATTTCTGTCTACCCAATTTAACTCACAAGGCTTGGGTTAACCTGTTGTATAGTTTTCATACACTTTCCAAAGATGCCCCAAGCTGATAACATCAAGAAGTCAACTTAGTCATATTCAAACTTAGGTCTTCATTTGTTGAAAAGTGAATGTTCTAACCACTCAGTCCACAGATATAATATATAATTCATTTTTTACTGTTGATTTTCTGTAATTATTTTTCCAACCAGATATATAAAACCTATTCCATTTCTAGCTTTTTGTACACTAAAACATTTCCATAAGGTCTTTGTGTAATGCATCAGTTCTAACCTAACCTCTAAAGCATCATATAATGTAATCCATAATTGAATGAGTGACTAGAAGTCTAGCTGTTATCAGAAAACTTTTTACATGTTCCTTGAGAACATTATTTGTCAGCTTAGAGCAATCTCTGAAATTATAGCCTTACATTTCCTCATATAATTGAAAAAGAAATATATAATCTAAAATGACTTCTGTTTATTGCTTCTAAGTCTTAGAGTAGAATTTCTAATCCCATAAGTATATACTGAGTGCAGAGGACAGCAAAACTTTGTTAATAACTCTGCTAGAAGTGTGACTATCTAACCAAAATAATACAAAAAAGAAAGAAATGTCTTCAACAGCAGAGCTGTATCATAAACACTTACTTTTTGTATGAAGGTAAATAACAAGTTATCTTGAATTAAGTAAGCATTTTATGGACTTCTCATGTGTTTGTGACAGCTGTCAGTGCAAGAAACCTAAAGTGCTACTGAAAAATGTTTGCATTTTCATGAGGTTATTATTAAACAGTCTTTCTCATGGGCTCAGATATATGTGTATACATGTATGTACTAAATCTGGAAGTCTCTAAAAATCATTCTAATTATCTTTTGTTCTTTTTTTTGTATTTTAATTATCGATTTCTTTCTTTTGTTATGATTGAAACAGGTTCTTTTTTTATTTCTTTAATACTTTGACATGTTAGAATGCCATTAATTTACAAACTGTTAACATTAGCTGGACTAAAAAACGTATTTATTATAAAGATTTTTTTACTTCACTATTATGATATTTGCAAGTCAAATACCAACAACTTTCTGCTTTTCATTCTATCCAAGAGCTATTTTTGGCAAAAAATAAAATCAATATGGTTTCAACTCTGATAAGGGCTTTGCTATGATCTGTGGATGATTGTAAATTGGAACAATATTACTTTAATATATCCAAGATGTAACTTTTATTCTTATTATGTAAGGTTGTAAAAATGGTTAAATTTTGAATATAAAATGTTTTAATTAATGATTATATATAATTTGATCACTGATACAGACACACACATTTTTCTATTGCTTTTATCAGGCAATGATTTCCTTGCATTCTTTCCTGGTTTGTATTATCACTCTAAATGTTTAAAAAAAAGTATTCATTAATCTTTAGTATTTTCTATTAGGATTTCTATTATTGAAAAGCCAAGATCTTGAAATTAGATTTATTATTATGGTCAGACTTTCAATCAAATATAAGCCATCTTGAATCTTTTTAGGGTTCACACAATTTTAATTTTTTGGTTATTTAACGATGATTTTTCTCTTAAGAAATTATCCATAAAATTATGTACTTGATAATCCAAAACTTTAGAAATCATTTTTGACAGTTACTAATCTTGAGTTTTAATTAACAAGAACAATTAAATTTCCAGTTTAATATATAAATTGCCCCAGTTTTATTGTAGAAAATAATAAATCCTTTGTAGATATAATTATAAGTAACAGTATTAGCATTTTATATATCAATGTGGTATGAATTACTCTTGCCTACTTTATAGTTGAGTACATCTTGCCATGGGTTAGTTTGATTGTTTGATATGATTATTTGAAAAAGGCTTATTCAATGATTGATGAGAGAAAGATGATATATTTCAAGGATCAAAGAGATATGCTTATATATCTTGCATAAACAATTTTTCTTGTTTTAAAGGAACATTATTTTTCTTTAAAATTTTGATAATTAAATTTTTCTTATGAATAATACAATACAAAGGAAATAACATATTTTGGCTTTTCCAATGCATATAAAAGTTGTCATCTATTAATTATTCAGTATTAACATTTTGATATAATAATGATGAAGAAGATGGAAGTGTTGCAAGAATTACCAAAATGTGATAGACATGAATTGGGCTAATGATAGTTGTCTATATTTTTGAGATGAGGTATTGTAATTATTTACACTATTTATATTGTTCAGACTGTTGTCCTCATCTCTGTTACCACATTCACAACATTTCAACTATTGTACACACCTGCCTTCTTCATATGATTGTAATTTCAAACTGAACCCTTTATTTCACTTACCAGGGTAGATTGTTCTTGTTCCACAAGCTATGCCTCTTCCAGATGTTTCAATATCAGTTAATCTAACTCCACTTTCTAAGTTTTTGTTCACCTCTGCTGTCACCAGGTATTGAACTCTCAACTCTTTTGGTCAAGTCACTGGATTCAACCAATGCTTTAATCTGCTGGCTCATGTACCCTTGAGGCTAATGAGCTAATACTTTTTGCAAAATTGTGCCAATGACTTGCTTGATGTATAATTGCCACAAAACTTCAATTTGTACAAAAACTATGATAAAGTGAGGTATGCTTGAATAACGAAGTAAACTTTTTATTTGATAATAATGTTTCTCAAAAGTGTAATTTAATCATATTTCTTTGTCTGTTTGATCTGCAATTTAAAATTAAGTTCTTTGAAAGTAGATTACTTTAATTCATTCCATATAACTATTGTAAGAAAGAAGTTCAGTTCTAAAATCAAATCATTTGACTTCTATGAATTTTATAGCTTGAGGATATATTTCCTCTCTCTCTCTCTCAATTTTATAATGGCAAAAATTATTTTATCGATTATTATTTTAGTTGATTTTTTCAAAATTGTTATTATTTTTCTACTATGTTTAATAATTGCAAGATAAAGAAAACTTATATGGGAATTCAGCAAGGTGATATTTGAACTCTTGCTTATATCGCATACCTCCCATTAGCATGGGACAGGCTAGCCTCCCAGAGAGTAAAATACTACGCCTCCTTGGCCTTACACTTTTGGCAGACCTCAAATGGAATGACTATATCGAATCCATTGCCAAATCTACTGCTATGAAAGTCGGCTCTCTGTGCAGGGCCCTGAAGTTTTTCCCACCTGAATCTATTCTGCACATATACAAATCTACCATCCACCCGTGTATTGAATATTGCTGCCATATCTGGTCGGGTACCCCTGCTGCTCTCCTTGGGCTTCTTGACAAAATACAAAGGAGGATCTGTAACATGATCGATACTGACTTGGCAGACCGGCTGCAACCACTCTCTCACCGGCATGATGTGGCTTCCCTGTGCCTCTTCTACAAGTACTTTCATGGCTTCTGCTCCGATGAGCTTGGATCACTGGTGCTGCCTAAGCATGAATTTACACGAGATACTAGATTAGCAACTAGGTCCCACCCTTTTACAGTTAAACAAATAAGATGTAACCGTAAATTCTACTCCAACAGCCTCTTTTCTCGCACTTCCTGCCTGTGGAACTCCCTTCCACAAGTCTGCTTTCCTGACAGCTACAATCTCCAGGTGTTTAAATGTAGGGTCAATAGACACCTCCTATCACACTAAATCCCCAGTTATTATCAGAATACTCTCATTTACCCAACCCTCATTCTCGGTATCCCTACCCGCCTATCACCCACCCTCTGACATTTCCTATATTTAATCATCCTTTCTCCACTCTATGTAGCCCCCTGCGCAGTAGTGGCAGTGACATGCCTTGCTCGGGGTGAAATGCTTATAAAAAAAAAATATATATAGATTCTTCAATATTTACTTTTTTAGAATTTAAATGTTGACTGTGATGTCTATTTTGCTTAGTGGTAAAGTCATTGGACTAACTATCTCTACCTCTGAAAAACAAATTTCAAATCTCACTGAAATTTGTTTGTTGCATTTATTCATAATTTTTTTCATCTTCTTTACTTAACTAAGAAAAATTTGTTGTCTGCATTTGACAAATGTGATTAGGACTCATTTTGATGTGTTCTGGTATTCAGAGATGGTGTGCTTCAATTATTTAGTGTTTTCTGAAATGGAAATATTCATTGACTGAACAGTTAATGTTGCTTTCAGTTGAAATTTATAAAATATTTCTCTTAAAACAGTTTTTCAGGAAAATAGGCTGTTCAACTCCACTGTTATCGTGCTTTCTAATATTAATGGAAGTTTCTTTGCTAACCTTTTGTCCGAAGTAGTGTGTAAAATTAACATCTTAGTAATGTAATTATTTTCTCTTTGAGTCACATGTGCTATCCATTTTAATTGTTATTCCTGTTGAAAGTTTTCAAGTGATGTTATTTCTGTTATTTGATGAAGTTCTTTGTAATTCTATAGTGTCGGTCTATGAAATTTGATGAGAGATGTGTTGTCATATGTAAATCTCATAGGAATCTATGTGATTTCTCCTCCTAGGTTCAGTCTTTTTATGCATGTATTTTATTTGCATGCCACACTACACCTCCCTGAACCTGTGAGGTTTGACACTCTTAGTTACTTCATTGCTTCTTCTGAATATTCTCGATGGTTTGCACCTCTCTTCTGTTTGTTTGTTTTTTATGTCCTCTTTAATGGAGATCTTTATCTAAATTCATCTTCCTCTTCTAGGTCTGTTATTTTCACTTTCTATCATGTTCTGTTATGTTTTAAGTTTCCCCATCCTGTGTCTCTTCTTGTTCCTCATTTTTATATTCAAACCTGGTTCTAAATTGATCAGTGTGAGCTAATATTGGTTGCTCCTTTTTTTAATAGTACAGATGTATTCTGTCCTTTTTGTAAGACAAACCTTGCCCTTTCTGGCTCAGCTTCCTTCTTTTTTTTTTTTTGTACCAGACTTTTTCCTCTGTGGACTTTGCTTTTTATCCACATGAGGAACCATTCAACAGTTTAAAAGTAAACTAAGAAGATATGCCTCTATATTCTCATTACAAGGCAAAACACCTTTAGCTCCATTTTTACTGTTTGGTCTATCCTTTGATTGTGGGTAATACAGTGGTGTTTTATATGATACAGATCCTATTTTTTTTAACCAAGAAACTAAATCTTTATCACAGAATTCTGGTGTGTTGTTGGTGGCAATGGTCTTAGGTACACCATTTCTTGCAAATATTGTTCTCAATATTTGTTTCATGCCAACTGCTTTTCTATCTTTTACCTTTGTTACTTCTGGCCAGGCCGAGAATGAGTCTACTAAGATTAAAAATAAACCAATATATCTAATATAGACATGGTCCATGTAGACCCTTGTCCAAGGCTCCCTCTCTTTAGGTCATGTGTGTAATTTAGTTTGTTTAAATGTTTTAATTTCCGTATATTTGGAGCATCATCTTATGTGTTCTTCAATATCTTTAGAAAATCCCAGCCTCTAAGCTTACAGTCTCAACCATCTTTGTGTTGCTGTGATGCCACAATGTATATCATTGTAAACACTTTTAATTATTTCCTTCCTTAAAATTTTCACAAATGGTTCAATGAGTTTGCTATATCTGGGAAGATACCTGCTGTAGAAATTAATTAATCCTAAGAAAGATTTCAATTCTTTCTTGTTTGTGGGTTTTGCTACTTTTGAAATTTTGTTTGTTAACCTCTCGTCAGGAGATATTTCTTCTCTAGATATTTGATATCCTAGATAGGATATTTTTTCACAGCTTTCATTTGTCTCTGTTTATCATTGTACCTGCCTGATTTAATCTCCATTAGACTTGTTCTGTTTTACATTTTAATCTGCCTTGGTGCGAGTTCCCATGCATATATCATCTTGATATATTATTATGTTCTCCACTTTTCCTAATAAGATCTTCTCGATAACTCTCAAAAAAATATGACTTCATATTTTAATTCCAAACAGCAGGTGAGTCCATCTTAATAATCCCAATGATGTATTTATTATAGTAACCTCCTTAAACTTGTTGTCTATTTCAATTTGGTTATATGCTGATTTTAAGTCAATTTTTGCAAATTACTTCATGTTTGGTAATTCATGACTTGCGGTTTTGATACTTAGAGGAAACTAATTTGAATATATCTGATGGTTTAACCCAATTTTGTAATCACTGCATATTCTAATGTCTTCATCGGCCTTTTTAATGGCAACTATTGGTGAAGCCTAATCGCTCCACCCATAAGTGACCTTTTCTAAAATACCCTGCTAAATCATTCTTTTTAACTGTACCATACTTCAGGTAAGATATGTATTGGCAGTTTCCTTGATTCGATATATCTTAGGTGATGATTCTCCTTCAAGCGAATGCTCACTTTCTTCAGATTCTATTGAATTAATCAATTTTGATGAACTAACTCATAACGTCTATTCCTAGCAATCTGTGATCTTTTATACAAGCTACCACTCCGTACATTTGAAACAAAAAATTATTTTGAAATCATAACTTTTAGTTATGATTTCAAAATAATTTTTTATTTCAAATTTTTCTTTTAATGTGCCCAATGCTTTAATTGTAGTTTCATCAAATTGTTTTTATTGTAAGGTAGACTTTTTTTATCCTTGGCTTTCCCATGTCCTGCCAAATTTTCATTGGGATTAGTGTAACATCACTACTGGTATCTACCTGCATCTGAAAATATTTCCCATTTATTTTTACTCTTTCCCTGGTTTTTGTCAGTGTATTTACTGCAGATATTTTTGCCTTTTTTGTAACAATTAATGTGCCTTCTATTTCTTTAACTTTCCTTTTGTATTTACATACCCTCTAAAAGTGATTTTTTTTTCTTTTTTAGATTAAGTGGGCATTTTCTTTTCTCTTACATGCTGTTTGCCACAGTACTTGCATTGAACTTAGTATTTCTTTCTGCTATATGTTTCTCGGTCTTGTCCTTCAGTTGGTTGAACTGCTTTATCAACTCTAGCTGCTGCATGAATTCTATACTGGTTTCTAAATTCAAATTAACACCTTGCAGCCTTTCCCATATCTTATGTTTAAACAAGGAGTCATGTGTAAATGGATCAGTTCATCTTCTGCAGTCATTTCACCACTGCCATGTTTTTTTAATTTTTCTTTTAATTGGTGTAAAAATTAGATGATAGACTTGTTCAGTTGTTGTCTTGTTTCAAGACATCCTCTTTGATCTAATATTGTTTCATATTATTTCAACAATTTCTTTGAAGACTAGACCTTCTATGTTTTTTGAGTATGCCATCAATGAAACTTTCTTTACTGCTTCACATCCTGCTGTTGTGAGGAACATATCCATAATCTTGTTTTGTTCTCCTTTGTTTTATCTGTCTCTCAGTTTCTTTACCCTGACCAGAACTGCAAAGCATTTAATTCATGTCTCCACATGTTTCAGATTGTCAAGTGTGATCAGACATCCTATAGGTGATGCCATTGTAGTGATGTGTAAATCTCGTAAAAAGCTACATGATTTCTTCTTCCATGGTGCCTGAGATTCACTCTGTTTATGTGTATCTCATTTGCATACCATGCTATAGGATGGTCCCCTCTTAAAACTGTTTTTAATTATTGATCTGAGAAACTAGTTGTATAGAGTTGACAGTTTAGGCATTTCTGTGCGAATTAGATGTCATACATGGCCTCCATATGAAAGTCTAAATCTGACGACGCTAATGCTTTGTAGCATCTTGCAGTATTGGACAAAATTGCTCATAGCACAGCCTATTCTATCTTCAATTTTCTTATTCCTTACATTAAATTTCTTCTACTCTGAAGTTTCTTTTCTTGCACTTCCTGTTTGTGAAAATCCCTTCTGATTGCTTGCTTCCCTGATAGCTACAATCTTCAAAAGTTTAAATGCAATGTCAATTGCCATCTTTTATCTCTTTGATTCCCATCCGTCTCTTATTCTTTCTTCGACATCCCCTGTACCTTGTTTTTTGTTTTGTTTTGTTTTGTTTTTTTGCTCAATGTAAGTCTCTTGCTTGGAGTAAAATGATTATAAAAAAGAAAAACTGGTTCATACACTGGGGTATTTGAAGTGTTTAGTATTTATTAATTCTATATTTTGAATTTTTATGATGGATTCATCTATGTGCCATCATTGTTTTCATTTCAATTGCAAATCATAGTTTCTGTTTTGGAAATGTTTGAGTCCTACTTCTTAGAACATTTGGTACCGATCATTCTTATCCAAACTATGAATACCTGTTATCAGCATAGCCTCTCCTATCATCAGTACACTGGCCTTAGGAAAGAAAACAGAAACACTGTTTGCTATTAGTAGATTTGTTTGAGATGTATTAAGGAATGGCCCATCTCTTCACATTTGTGCTTGTATAAGTGCCAAGTATAATCTAGGAAGAAGCTTGAAAAATGTTATTTCATAGTTTATAAACCTGGCAGGTTACTTGCTGTAGTTAGCAAACTAATCTGGCAGGTCATTGCCAGAGTCATGAATTTTATTTTCATTGGGCACTCCATTGGCAAATATCTGTATTTCTAATATGAACTTTATAGTATTAAGCATGTTATTGTAAGCCTTGAATTTCTTGTTCAATTTTAACAGTACATGTTGATAGGGATGATAATAATAATAATAATAATAGACTTCAGAGTGATTATAGAAAATTTGACTTTTAATTAGTGATGGCAAATATTTTTAAATCTTCAAATAATGCATATCAAGTATCTGTATATAATCTAACAATTATTTATAAAGCCTATGTCAATTGGTTGACTGAATGAAGCCCTAATGAAAACCACAAATGATCAGATGAGAACAAATATATATCCTTTTGATTAAGTTTGAGACAAAATTAAAGCTTGTCTTTTGCAGCTCTCATGTTAACTTTTGGACTAGTTTTAAATTTTATTTATTTTTATTTATTGAAAAATGAAATTAAGTCTACAAATTAGACTTTTAGTTAATTAATGTTTTGACAGTTATATAAAGAGATATGAAAACATTAACAAAATGAATCATCCTTTTTTTCTTTTCTTTTTTCAAATAAAATATTGATTATTTACAGCAATAATTTTGGAGATTTATTCTTTAAATAGTTTTGCTAATTTATTATAGACATTTACTGGTATAGTTGAGTGTATGAAACTGATGATGATTCAGTCTTGCTTGAAAATATTGACCTTTGATCTGGGCAGAAGCAAAAACTTTTGGCAGCAGTGGAAAATATGCAAGTATCTCAACCACCAAGCAAGCAAAGTGATCACATATTAAGACAAATGGGCGTTGATATTATATATTATAATTGATAGCACTGATATTATATTTTATGACATATAATTTAGTATTATAAAATTATTATATTTTATTTGCTTGATGTGTGAAATAGTTGTATATCTGCTGCCAGCACAATTAGTAAGTAAATTTTTTAGCTATGATTTTGAATAGTGATTTTCAAGATAGTCAAGATTGGTGTAATACAATCTTCCATCTATATTTATGTCCTAGTGGTATTATATCATACTAAAATAAATCTAGTAAACATCAAGTTTTTATTTTTGAAATTTTATTGCTTTAATTTTATTTTGTTTATTTAAGGATGTATTTTTTTTTGTTTTGTTTTTTTAGAAATATATTTCTAATTCTGTTGTACTTATGGAAACCAAATGATCAAGCCAAACTCCATTTTATGAAAGTCACTTTTAACATTTGAACTCCTATTTGTTACAAATTTGTAATGTATTCAAAGTAGCAATCTGTTTAGAAATCATGTCAGATATTTTATTTTGAATGTAGAACTGCAAGTCCAAATGAAAGATATGTTTCTTCATAGAAAAGGAAATAATTATAAAAACAAAATAATATTTTTTAATTTTGAGAAAATTTGCAGTTATTATTTCAGTTTAAACATTCAAGTGATTTCTTTTGGATAAATGATTACTTTATTATTTTCATACAAATAAAACCACTCTTCCCTGGTTTTTTGAAAAGGAGTAGAGGTATATCCTTTGTTTAGAATTCAGTTTCTTATTCTTTCTAAAGTATTCTCATTATCTTTCACTCCCAGTAACTCTTTGCATCTTAGTGGCATTATCACCTTGCTTGGAGTGAATTGATTAAAAAAATATATATTTCAGCCATATCAACTTTAAAATTTCTAACGAAATGACCAAACAAACATCAGTGTTTTGATTTTTTTTTTTTTTTTCTTTTTAGGACTTTTTAGTCATGCCAAGAAATTTTCAGGATCCTTTTGTAGAAATATGAAACAACAATAATTATACGCATATATATATGGGGAATTCTTTTTAAAAATATATATAAATTCCTTTAATATATATAGATATATATTAAAGAATATTCATAGAGAGAACGAATTTTTAGATACACACATTTGGGAAAAACAGAAAAGTTACTTTTATTACGAAAATATTACTTAAAAATTCAAGTTTCATCTAAATTATTGGAGTATTTTTATACATGTGCTAAATAATACAGGCTAACCATGCTATACTACTTTTATTTTTTTTAACTGATGAATACTAAAGCAAGAAAATAATAAGTAACTTTAAAAGAGTATCAGATGTAATATCCACTTGAAGAAGGCTGAAGAATTTATCAACCAAATTAGTATGTTCAAACAATGATACGTAAAATAATGAAAATATTTCAACTCAGAGCTTCAGAAAGCAATTCAATCATATTTATATTCTATAAGCCTTGTGTCAGGAATAAGTTTGGTAAATAACCACTTTCTTTTTTATTTTTCTTACTTCTTTTTACAAAAAAATAAAAGTTAAAATTTGCCGTTTATGACAAAATGGTTTCAGTTAGTAGCCATGAATACTGCTGTTTGATTTCATGTGATCTACTGTTTACTCAAAATTATCTTTTCAATGATAATTATGCATCAAACAGCTCATAGAATACAATCAGCTTTCCTTATGCATTTTCACTTTTATAATTCTTAGAAAATAAATTTGCTTCCACACTTCCTTGTACAATTCACATGCAACCACTTACATCAATTTAGAAGCTCACATATGCCTAAAACCACTTTTACTATTGAGTTTGTTTTTTGTCATTTCACTTTGCATTATGACCATCTAGTCAGTAAATCTGTGTAGATTTAGACAATGTTTTCAACAGCCAAGAGATACTTTAAACCAAATCACTGAGAGTCTATCAATGCTCTCTTTTATAATTGTTGTTTCTCATTTTCTATTTGTTTTTGTTTTATCTATTTTATTTTTTAGGCTTAATTTATGATTAAAACCAACTGATTTAAACATTAAACAAAATAACTTTGGTATTTTTTTCATAGAAGTGCTTCACCAAAAAATCATGATTAATCCTTTTGTTGATTTCTCTTAACTTATAAGTATTCAGAAATATTGATACCACTTTTTTTACATGAATTAATCCACATAATAATCATATTGTATGGATATTCATGACATGTTTCTCAGCACCTCTTCAGAGGGATATCATAGATATTTTAAATGAATATGCTTATTTTTAGGCATGTGTTTAAAATATATAAAAGTAATATAAAAAATATCTATATATATCAAAATATCGTTTTACAGTTGAAATGGTTAAATGTAACCATAAGATCTATGTTAATAGTTTCTTTTCTCTCACTTCTCACTTGTGGAACTCACTTCCAGCTTCTTACTTCCCAGTCAATTTTGATCTTCAAAAATTTAAATGCAATGTCAATCATTATCTTCTGCATTATTGTTTTGCTTGTGGTGAAATAATTAAAAAACGAGGTAAGACATTCAAACATTTGAACCCTGGAAGGAACAGTTAAACATTTAACCCATTTTTATTCACATACTTTTTATTTTCAAGTATGTCTTTAAGAGAGCTCTTAAAATTCCTTCATGTGAGTGAAACCTATAGGTCTTAGTGAAAACTATCCTTATTTGAATCTCATGGACTAACTGTACAGAACCATTAACAACTGTATCAAATAACAGACACCACATCACTTGAGAACTTTCAAAAACAGCAACAACTAAAATGGATGGCACATGTAAGTCAATAAGAAAAAATGATATAATCAAGATGTTGAAGTTCCACACTACTTCAAACAAAAAGTTAGAAAGAAAGCTTTCATCAATACTGGAAAGGGCAATGACAGTAACTGTATTTAAGAGACCTATTTTTCTCAAGAATTGTTTTAATAGAAAGATTTTACAAATTTCAACAAAGTATCACTGGATGCTCCATCAATGAATGTTAAACTTTTCCTCAAAAGGAAATGACTAATATTATCATTAATATTAGTCTGTATCAGAAAGTTTAAAAATACATTGAAAAAATTCTTTTATCTTTTAGCAATTATGTAAATATAATAATTGTTCCATTTTAAAAGCAACTTTATCATCATCATCATCATCATCTATATTTAAAGCAAAAATCATTTCTCTGTCTGTCTAATATAAATGAGCATCAAGTTATTAGTTGGTTCTAATTTAATTAGGTTGACTTAGCAGGGATGGTGTCAAATGTTTTGAAATTGCTTAGATCACATCTGGTGATGATTTCAAGTTATGCCAGCAATGACAAATACTTTATGCCTTCTTCTTTACAAGAAAAATGAAACTATTATTCATAATATTGTACATAATAAAATTGTATAGTTATAACCCTATACCAATTAGCACTTTATACTAGACAGGTAATCTAAATAATTTATAAAAAATATTTAATAATTGTCAATAATTGAGTGTATAGATGCATAGTGGTATGATGGTGTAATAGATAACAACTCAGAATTAGAAATGAGTCCAAATTCCAGTCAAGTTCATTACATTTACTTACATTCTGATACCCTTGAGAAAGTTATGAATCTATCTCTTTTTCCCTCCAGCTATCGGTAAATAGAAGGATGGACTAGTCCTATAGCCTTGGTTGGTAAACGGTCTAGGAGAAGAAAAACTCTGAAATCAAAACCAGCTTAGAGAGGGGTTGAGCTCTGTCAGGCTATCTTGCTCAAGAAACACAGCATTACGTTAATCATGGTGCCCTGACAACCCTAATGCATTACAAGACGAATGATTGTAATTTTCTTTTTAATCCATTCACCCCAAGCAAGGTGATAATATCACTAAGATGCAAGGAGCTACTGAGAGTGAAAGAGAATGAAAAGAGATTTATAAGGAACTGGAAACTCAATTCTAAACAGAGAACAAAAGATAAAACTTTATACCTGTTCAAAAGACTAGGGAGAAGTGTGAACCAGACAATAGGTGAATGATGATTGGGTAGTTAAGATAGAAAGTACTGGAATATGAAAGAAGAATCTAGGATTTTCACCCTTTCAGCCAGATATCAATTTAGTCTGATATTTAAAAAAAAAAAGTATTAACTTTATAATTTACTGTTGAAAAGAATAATTGCAAATATCCCAATGAGAAATTTTATTAATTTTTATTAGCTCTTTTTAAAAACTATTTTCAGTCTCAGTTTGACCAATTCAGCTTCTTTGGTAATACACATAAAAATACAGTTTCAGAATGCACACACATGATGATATGTGAAATTAAAAATATAAAATGGCAAAATTTTCCCCATCACAAACTATACTGACAATTTTTAAAAAATTCAATTGACAGTCCTTCTGTTTAATTTTTATTGCATTTTTCCAATTTTCAAATAAGATTTTGTCCATTGGAATAAAAATTCTACACAAACTGTTCAAATTTTATATCCAGTTAAACAAACAGACCATGTCAATTAAATTTGACAAAACTTGTATGATTTTTATTGACTAAATATACCTTATGTATGGATAGTGAAAATTCTCAATCTGACTCACTGCCTTAAATGGTATGAAACATAATTGGAAGGTGGATTCCTTAATCAGGTTGATAACTTTTCAGTGCTTCATCATATTATTCATGTTAGCATGTCTATATCTACTAGTACAAAATATAAATGTGCAAAATTTATATTTTTTATCTTGAAAACAGATTCATTTTGCAATTTAGTTAGTAAATTTACAAAATGAAATTAGCAAAAGAAATAATTTTTCTTCCCCCGCATTGAGACAGTTTTGAAATTTGAATCTTATTGCTTCTAATTAAGTGCTTTAGCCTTGAGCCATCAGTGAGAAAAGTCTGGAATAGCGACAAGATTCTAAAATGTTTTCATGCTACAAACCATTAGGAAACCCTATGCCAAATTAAAGATCAAAGCCTGACAATGTCACTCGTTGTACAATATGAGTTTGTTTTACAAGACCTGTTGGATTTTGGTAAATTGCTTTTTATAAAATTGATATCAAAGTAATATTTTTTTTTGTCTTTTCACGTCTTTGTTATAAAGATTTTTGAATGGCTAATGCACACTATACACAATAGTTGAGGAACAAATGAGAGGGTGTGTGAGAACTTTCATAAACTAATCGCCTGTAACTTGTTGACATAGATAAGAATCAATCACACACCAGAGCTTCAAGGTGATTTCTTTTATTCCTGAAAGAGTGTACAGTTATAATACTTTCTTCATTCATTATAATCAAACATGTTTGCAGTTTCAACATTTATATCATGCTTTGGTCAACTCTTTTCCTAAAGCATTTCTCAAAGCTCTTAACATTAGATTCAGTTTTGTAGATTTATATAGTTATATTTTCAATAAATTTTTCCCATAAAAAGTTTGTTTTTAGTTGTCAATACAATTTTTCATTTCTACCTTAGAAATCATCTACCAGTTATTTGCATAAAAACAACAAACATCTCATAATTGTAGCCCAGATGGCAAAACCACAAAAATAAGATAATTTATGGTTGGTGTCATAATAAAAACTACCAACATGCTATTCCATGGTTGCAGTCAATGTATTAAAAAGTATTCAGCTGATAACACACACACACATATTAGGTGCAATGGCTAAATTGTTGCCATTTTATATTTTAAATTTCAGACAGGCATTTTGTTAGTTTTTGATTTTGTCAACTGCACAGTATAGTATAGACAGTTAGGTACAGTCTGTGAAAAAAAAAAGCACCATGATGCAATTCATTACACCAGAAATTTGGAAACAGCATGCTATACTGCTTGGCATTTATGCTGGAAGCTTCAACACAAACATTTCAGAGTGTTTAGGACAGTGCAGAAGATTCAAAAAGAGTTGGATGAGTCTAATGATGATGACAGAGGTACAGTAACTCAGAAAAACTCACTCTAATAAAAAAAAAAGAAATCTCAAATTTGTTGATGGGGACCTCAGACTCAATACAGAGGCCTACATCAAATGCCTTAAAAAGATAGTGCTGCCCTGGGTAAAGAGGATGGATCAAAAACAAAGAATGCGCATACGCAAAATTAAAAATATAAAATGGCAATAATTTACCCATCATACCCTGTAATCATGGCTCTCAATTTCTCTCGATTAAAACAAGAACACTACCTTTTATTTCACCCTTATAAGCTTATTTTTTGTGAAAAACAAACAAACAAAGCTCTGAGTATTTCAGACACATTTCTATTAAGGCATAAGTGAAAGTTTTGAAAATAGATTTCTTATATTTATTTGTTGTTATAATAAAAAATATATAATTTCTCCATTAACTCTTGTTTATATAATACTTATATATGTTCAAGCCCATTTAGACAACCATTATCACCTATAGTCAGGTGCATCAACTCAAAAAATTCAATTTAAGCTCATTAATCTTTTAATTAACAAATTATGCCACTCTATGAAAATTACAACTAAATCTTTCTTGCCTTCACTTATGCAAATTGTTTCATGATGTCATGAAAGTCAGTTTCTTTAATCAGCAAAGCAGAAATCTAGAGTCTGCCTTGAAGCTCTCAAGCATGAAATTATTAGTCTTAATTTACATTGTTTTTAATCAATTCACCCCAAGCAAGACAATTCCACTAAGACACAAAGTTAATGGGAGTGAAAAAGAATGAAAAAAACTTCAGAAGGAACTGGAAGTTTGATTCTAAACAGGGAAGAAGGGACAAATCTTTTCTCTTTTTCAAAAGACCAGGGAGGAGTGTGAACTGGACAATAGGCAAACTTATTTTGCTCTTATTGGAAAAAAAAAATAGTAAATAAAATTTCAGAGTTTAGGCAGATACATTTGAAGTATAAAGTTGTAGACTTTAGAGAAAACCAGAAACTCAAACCTAAACAGGAAACAAAAGATAAATCTCTACTCCAGTTCAAAAGACCAGGAAAGCATGTAAACTGGACAGTAGGTGAACCTATCTACTCCTATTAAATACAGCTAGCAATAGAAATGGCAATGTTTAGTTGTGAAGGTTAAGGAAGTTGGATGTTACTCCAGTTAATGTTTATTCAACATAATCTATTTTTACATTTAGTTATTTCACGTAAATTTGTTTTCTCATTTTGAAATAGAAAACCAAAAATAAATTAAACTGGTTGTGCAGGATTTCAAAATATGAAGATATGTGTTATTGAAAAATCTATTATCTTAAAAGCTTAGAAGAAAATATTAAAGTTATTTTCATATTAGCAACAAAACATTAAACATATTCACTGATTTATGTATACAGCTTGTAATATTAGGAATTTGGAAGCAACCGTACCAATTAAGTGATAGGGTGAATATTAAATTTAGTATAAGATTTATTAAATGCCTTCAGTTATGTGCCATGCATGATAGACATTTGGGTGATCATACCTCTTTTGATTCATGACTGGCTAGGCAGAAGGTTTCCTGCAGTAAGATGCCATTTCTTTCTGTAGTAGACTGGTTACCAACCAAGGCTATAGGACTCACTCTTATCTGCTATTCAGCCCATAGCAGAGAGGAGAGGAGATAGATTCATACCTTTATGCATAAGTGAATGTAATGAACCTAACTAGAATTTGAACTCATTTCTGATTCTATGAATATCCATTACACCATCCACACACCACCTCTCTTTTATTCCATTGCAATCAGTTTGATTTGAATCTTTTACAATTTCAATAAAAAAAATATCTAACTTAGTCTTTAGTCAATAAAAAATGAAAATTGATTTGTTATTGAATCACAAATTAATAACAAAAAGAATAGTCTGGCAGATTAGCAAACATGTTTTGGTACAAAAAAAGGATGATATAAGTTCACAGATCCTTGGCTTTTTTGCAGAATTCTATTTAAGATAAGAATGCAATTAAAGAAGTCTACTGTAAAATAAACAAATAAATGTTAATAGCATAATTTCTTTCTAGCAGAAATCATTACACTGTTGTGATTTTCAAGTAGATAGATTAGACTTGTGATTTAAAAAAAAAGTTAAATAAGTACCACTTCTCTAAACTGAGTAAGAATTTACATCTATGATGTGGAATCAATTATTGTCGGCTTCATCTTGTATCCAAGAATTTAATTTCTTCTTTGATCGCTTCTTTTATAATGATGGTGTTGATGACTAAATTTGATGCTAATATGCAAGTTCAGGACTAGAAGCTTTCAGTTTCATCAAAGCCTTCTTCCATTATTCATTCTCTATCACCATTTGTCTTTGCAAGTGTTAGTTGGAGGTGAAAGAAAGAGTAGAAATTCTGTTTGCATGAATTTGTTTAAGGTGGACTTCAACTTGCTAGGAAGTGACCCACACACTTGATTTCATGACCTGCACATATAAAATGAGACATGTAGAATCCAGTTATAAAACTACAATGGATGGCCACTGACTTTGTTACAATTGCATTCGGAGATTTATGTAGGATGTCCATCATGTGTATTCCCCCATTATCTGCTAATTGGGGTCTTTGGTGCTCATTGCATTTAGTCTGGGTCCTTGTCTTTGACCTTGCAGCCAAGGGGAGCTCTATTAGAAGTTTAGAACACTTGATGACATTTCTCTCAGAGTCACTGAACCATAAAAAAACCTCTACCATAACAAAAAGCAACCATCAAAAATATAATTAATCAATCACTCTATATTTATTGAAACTAATAAAATATTTCTGTTTTTTACTAAAAACTTTGCAAGTTATTGGCCTATAACATTTAAAATTAATATTTTATTTTTAAAAATAACATCTCTTATTTATTAAAATTATACTGATCATAAGAAAATCACTTGTCTCTTATTGTTTGAATAAACATATCATATGTGATTTATTTTATAAGACTGCATTTGCTTCTTGGCAATTTTTTTTTAATTGCTATTCTATTATGGAACGATTAAAACTTTTAAAAATATCAATGTTATAATCCTCAATTTCAAAAGCCTTAGTGCCATTTGATAATTTTTTTTTTGTTCTCTGTGAAGATCTGAGAATTTATAAAGTTCAAATTCACAAGCACTGAGATGTAAAAAATTTAGTTTATATACGTACTGCTTATTGCATAAAAATATCAAAGCACTAAAGTTAATTTAAATTTATTTATACTCTTTATATGATTATTTTAGTGGAACTAGATTAGCTTGTTTGGATAGAAACTGTGGCTCCTTGTTTTGAAGTGGGGATATTGGTGGTCATCATTTACATAAACAAATAAGAACTTATTTTTAAATAAAACCTTTTTAAGGGTAGGTTCATTTCCAAAACTTCTATTTTTAAATTTCTCTCTCTCTCTCTAATATGTGAACAAAAAGAACATAAAAATTGATTTTCTTTTGGTTATTTTTTTTTTTATTTTGTTTTTTTCAAGAATCAATCTTTTGAATAAATTTTTTAAACTTTCATCTTATGAAGATATTTGGTCATTTTGTATTGTTCTTTTATTGTGAAATGATTTAATAAAGTCATTTGTATTCACAGATCTAGAGAACTATTTGCAAATCTAAGGTTTGAGACTAACTATAAAAACATTTCAAATATGAAATTTTACTATAAAATTTAAAGTTGTCATAAATTAATTTTTGCTGTTTTTAATTGAAAATAAAAAAGACATTAACATTTAAAAAAGAGAAATTGTGAAATGCATAAATAAAAAAGTGTTTAAGGCTTTTCTTCTAAAGTATAAAATATGGTCACATGAGTTGGTTATATTTTAAAACTTCTCAACTTAACTGAATAAAAACAAAGAACTAATTATGTTTTTAATGTTTTTAATGTCTTAAATCTTGATTAATTGCAAAATTTGTGTCTGAATTTCTAAGATGAGAAGTTATTATTATATACATTTGAACTAATGTCCTCATCTCTGTTAGTATTTAGTACAGACTTAGGCTCTATGAAAACCACTCAAGCCAAAATTGAAAAGTAAGATGAGATATCTATAGGTATGAACAGCAGAACAAGAACAATCTGCCCCATAAATTAAATGAAGGCTTCATTTCAAAATTTCCTTGAGGTTACCTGAATCAACAGACACCTTAAAGAGACTAGATGGCATGATGGCTGAAACATAATAGCAGCAACAATAATGAGTACATTAGTGCAAATGCAAATAATGCAAAATGTTGCAATATGCAGTAATAATTGCAAATTGTTTTGCATTCATACATGTTAGATTTGTTTTTTATAAGTTCCAGAACACAAAGGTGAGATTGTAAAAAGATAATCAAGTGAAAAACATTTACAGGCTTTCAACATTAGCTTTATCAGCATTTGTCAATCATATTGCATAAGCTTAAAATAATGTGGCTGTTATTTTGCTTGAAATATTAAAAAAAATACACATTTAGATTTCAGGGACAAAGGAAAACATTTCCTCTTTTTCTTTTTTTTTCTTTTGGCTGACATCAAAATTCCTGACACTGACAATCAGTCATCAGTTTTTAGCAAAATAATAATTACAAAAAATAATAATTCTGTTTTTTCTTTTATTTTCCAGATCCCAAAACTCGGCAAGTGATTCCCCATAAGTTCAAGTCCAGCATGGTAAGTGAATTTTCTTTTTTATTATCTTTGATCTGTGTCTCTCTCTTTTTGATTTTTTTTTTTTAACTTGATATTGGCAATGGACAAAATAAAGTAATAAAAAATGCAAATTTATATGCAGTTTAAATTCAAAGCTCTATACTGTGGGTCTTTCCAGTGATATCAAAATTCAACATATTTTTCTCTGAGTATTTTCTAAAATTGAATATCTCTTCATGCTGTAGACGGCTATGGCTAACCACAGCTTCCTTTTTTTTAATATCTGAAAATCCATAACAGTTCTTGCAATTGACTTCTCTGTGGTTCAGTTTTTAATTCAGAGTTGTCCTTCCAAACTGGTCCCTTACCAAGAAACCATAGAGCCAAGTTCAAATTCCAGTCAGGTTTGTTGCATTCACTTATGTATACTTGCCCTGTGGAAAGGTATGACTTCATGTCCTATCACCAACTATGAATTAAATAGTAGAACTTGTATCTGAAAAAAATCATTGTTATTCTCAAAAAAATATTTTTTTTTACTGTCCAAAATATGATTTGGCTTTAAATAACCCACAATGGGTTAATAAGCCATCAAAAACAATCAATCAAAATTGTTACCAAGATTATAGTGCCAAGTTCTGGAAATTATTTGACCCATAGCTGTGGAAAAAAGAGATAGACATAGACAAAGAACATTAGTGGAAAGTGAAGGCAACAACTTGAACTAGAATTCAAATTCAATTAGCTAATTTCATTTTGCTTTTTTATGCCACCAATAGTTATACAAATTGAAAAACTACTTCTTGAGGCATTTCTTCTCTTGTAGTTTGTTAGATTTGAGTTTGAAACAGTTTGCATTAAAAAGTATAAAGTAAGCATTTTCTTTTATGAAAATATAAAATATACAAATTAAAATTTAAAACGGTTTATGTCAAGAAATAGCTATTATTAACATTTTATTGAAATTATTCATTTCATACATAAATGGGACTTCTATATTTGAATATCATGATTATTAAATAAAATTAGAAATAAAAGTTTGTTTTGTGAACTGAAAGTAATTTCTCAATTTTAAGATACTTAGTAGATACTCAATACTGGAGTTAATAATACAAATTTTTATACACTTTGAAATTTTTATATACTGACACATATAATTAAAAAGAACCAGCAGGTGTTACTTTCAGGTGTTCAAATTGTCTTTAGATAGCTAAAATCTTTTTGCTTTTGAAAACAAACCAGAAAGATTTGGCAAGTATCTAGATTTATGCAAATGACTTTAACTCTAAGAGGTCACTTTCCTATTAGATATTTATTATCCAAATTTTAAAGCTCCCATTTCACTAAATGGTAAGAAATGGGTTATGGTATTTTCAATATCTTTGACTGCTGCTGGGGAAGCAAAGACAAACTGTGAAGACTATATATTTTAATCATATCACCCCCAAGCAAGGCAGGACTGCCACCAGTGTGCAGGGGGTAATAGATATATTTGACAGTAACAGCAATGTGCTGTAGTATTGGAATCTACTCAGATATCTCTACAGACAGGTTTTATAGAAGTAACTTAGAATACTTAATTATTTTTTAAGTACAATCTCTTTTATCTCAATTAGTTGCTTTTATTACAATCATTCAGTCAACCAGTCTATGACTATATCAATAGTAATAATAAAAAAATGTTTGTATTATATTTTATTAGATAAATCATTGTTAGCCAGCACTTCTCTCCAACATTTTCTTTTTCTTAGCTAGTTGCTTTTATTGTTATAAATCAGATGATTACTCTACTGGTGCAACTAATGTACATTAAAAACATTTAGAAATATGGCATCAAACAACTATGTAAAATAAAAAGTAATTGAGTTTAACATTACTTTTCTACCAACCATAGGATCTTGTAGCTTAACCAGTGGAGTAGCTAACAAGGCTCCTTGATGAAAAGGGATGTGTGTTCAAGTCTCATCAGAGACTTATTCTTTATTCCTGAGCTGTATAACAAGAAATTGGAGAGCAGAGTTTAAATTCTGTGTTAAACTCATTGCATTCACTTACGCTCAAATACCCTTAGGAATGGTATTAATCTATCTCTTCTCCCTCCAGCTATAAGTTAAATAGTAGAACAGACTGGGTTTTATAGCCTTGGTTGGCTACTGCAGAAAGTAATGGCAACCTACTACAGGAAAATATTCTACCCAGTCAGTTATGTCCCTTTCAAGACAAAATTGCCCAAGCATATATCACAATTAACTGACTGATTGTTCACTGACAACCTCAATGGCTGCAATAAACCTAAATTATTGAGGTGAAGAAAATCCATGTCATGAATTAGGGATAGTTGATCTTGCTGCATCTCATTAAAAATAAAATCAAGAAACTTCTTTACTGAATACTTTGTTTACATTTTCATGCATTGTAAGCATATTGGAATCAGGGAAGAAATAATTTTAAGTGAGATCTCCAGAAATATTTGATGACTATAAAAAGTTTTGATTTTTAAAATAAATCAAAGTGCTGTTTATGACACATTCTGTATAAATGAAGTTTCTATCAACAGCTAGTAAGTCTCAATTTTTTCTGTCAATATTTAACCAGATGGTTAAAAAACAAAAACATAGAAAAGTTAATTTATTTTGTTCTATTTAAAAAAAAAAATGTACAATTGCGAAAAGAACTTATGCTTGTTATTTTTAATTGCCAATTTTCATAGATATTTATCAAATTTAGCTCATTTTTGGTAAAAAATCAGCAGGTACTAATGATCTTAAAACTACTTACATAGCCAATTCAGCACTGTGTGGCTCCAATCACCATAATGACTGATTGCAATAGTATTCTGTCAAATATCAATAAAAGCAACAATTACCCAAAGAAAACGGATTCTTTAAAATTCTTCTAAAAGAGAACAGACATATACAAGTAACTTGTTTGTTACTAGTTGAAAGAGAATGCTTTTTAATTTTGGTATCATATCAGAAGATATGCTAGTAATGTAGCTGTTGTAAAGCCAAGGTAACAGTTTCAATTCCACAAATTTTTTGTATGTGTGAAAATAGCAAATATAATGAGGAGATGGAAGCAAAGATAATGAGTTTCAACATGAGTTTTTATTGTGATAAAATTGACTAACAAACAGTAAGAAATCAGAAAAGGCTGAAACATTGGCAGTGACTGGCAAACAAACAGCACAGATTGGAACATCATTGTCAGTCAGCAGGAACATCATCAGTATCTGGGAAGAAAGGCACAGGCAAGATTGCCATCAGCTGTTAGAAATATCAAATTTTAAGCTGTTGTTAGTTGATAGGAATGTCCTCAGCCTCTGGTATAAAAAGCACAGGCTAGAAAGTTAGTGTCTGGTAGGAATGTTGAGATCTTGTAGTCCAAGAAGGACAGGTTTTGGCTGCAGCCTAGCACGTGTACCCACTCAGACAGGTGGGATGGCACGTGCTTTACTTCTTTTTCAGGATTTGGCCATGATTAAATGGGACTGCTGCAAGCTAGCACATGTCACAGCAATTGGATTTGGATAATGGGATCTCAAGCAGACTAGACAGTTCCACCTCTGAAGCAGTTAAACCAAAACGAGACCAACTGCTAACTAAAATGTAATGCATTCCAGGAACCAAACACAAGTAGTGGGATCACAAATGAAGCATACATGTAGCTAAGGGTGGCCAGAGAATGGAAAGTTAATATCTGAGAACAGCTACTACACTTTTGATTTACCCTACGCCCCCACTAGAGCAAGTTGTGACACAAGGTCAGTTTTTAATGAGGGGAACCTGAGTGTGTATGCTCAGGTTACTGGTCAAAGATTACCCAGCCCCTGCTTATGCAGTAACTTAACTGGTCATTGCTTGTCAAAGCTGGTCAAAAGCTAGTCTTAGTTAGTCATTACTTCCAGCCTGTCAAGCAGGAAGTGAATATTTGAGAACAGATAGTACACTTTGATCTTACTTCCCTGGCCAAGAGGGGCCAGTTTTCAGTGAAAGTGACAATGATAATAAGGGTTCAGATGTCAGCCACATCTCCTGGCTGCTGAGTTTTGTGTGCAAGGTCGAGGTTGCTCATTTGTTAAAAATCATGACAAGTGGGAGCAGTACATTGGAACATAGCAGTCACCAGTTTAGAAATTAAGAATCAAAGAACCAAGTTCAAAATCTGGTCTAGTCTGTTGTATCCACTTCAGACTAATGTCCTTAGAAATGGCATGAATCTATTTACCCACCAACAGCTATGAGTCAAATAGCAGGGTAGACTGAGTTCCGTAGCCTAGTATAGAATCTGGTCTAGAAGGACTACTCTGCCGTTTCCACAGTTTTAAATTTAATGAGGAACCACTCCACTATTTTTCCAAGGAAGTCAATTCATAAATATTAAAGAAAAGGAATCTATGAATATTCATGATTACCTAAATCCTAAAAGAAATATAACACTTATAAAAAAAAAATATAAGAGTGCACGTGATATAACAATTATTGGCACAAAAATTGGAGGTGGCAAGCTGAGTTCAAATTTTGTCAAAGATAGAGATACAGGCATTCACTTCAGTCTAATGCCCTTAGGAAAGTCATGAATCTATCTTTCTCCTCTCCTCTTCAATTATGAGTAAAATAGTAGGATGAACTGTGCTCTTTAGCTTTGATGAAGGACAGCCAGTCTATGAGAATGATTACTCTGAATTCAGAACTGTTGCCAAGGGAACAGGAAACCACTACCCTGCCTTTCCCAAGAACATTCATGCAAGTTCAATTTTAAAGACAAGAATGATGTGGAGAGTCATGACACTTTCTGAAAGAACAAGCATTAAAAATAGAATAACTCCAGGAAGAGAAAGCAACCCTTTAATTCACATTGCTTGAATGTAATCTAATTCAGAATAAGGGGCAAAATCCAACATATTTTATTCCATAGTAAATAGACTCAGTGAAAATTATAACCCAAACTTATCTGACTTAACTATGAGGTCTATCAAAGGTTTCATAAATATGCAATGTACCAATTATTTTCATGCTATCAAGTGAAACATTCCACATCATGAAATTATTACTAGAATAAGCTTATTTATTTTGATCATTTCACATAGCATGCAGTATTTCCTGTAAGACTTGAATTGCTGTGTAATTAAGCCAAGCCTACAGACATCCACATAAATTATGCACCGAATATACCAACTGAAAAAAAATATTTCTTGTTGTAGAAAACCTGTTAAAAACTATCATTAGGAAGAAAAATCAAACTTGTGTAGAAAATGTTTCAGTTTTGGCTTTTATATTTAAGTTTCTCATCAAATAAACTCATCTTTTGAATTGAAATCTGATAGACATTTCTAAACACTGAAGATTTTTATAAAAAGTAAATATTTTAATTATTAACTAAAAAATATATTAAGAAATATTAGACTTGTCAAATATTCTGAATCAATGTTTTTTCATTTTAAAGGCTTGTATTTTTAATAATGATGTTCTTGTCATTTTGTTTACTGTAATAATAATTTCACTCAAGTGACTGAAGTGACAGAGATTCTACTATATAACTCTGAAGAAAAAATATTTATAATTATAGTAAACTTATTTAAAACTGATTATCTAGATATGAGCTCAAACCCAAATCAGAAAATCAAAAGCAAATGACAGTGGTTTTATTTTAATATTCAACCTTTATCAAATGAGGAGTCATTTTTATTATAGATTTAACAAATTTGGAGTTGGTTACAACACAAAAAAAACTCAAATTTAGAGTAATTTCTTTTTCTGTAAGAATGAAGTAATGAGCATCACCAACTCAGTTCATAAGGTGAAAACACATTCTTCTGTTCTAACGCAAGATTGTACTTAAAATATCAACAGAACTTCCAATCAGTATTTGACTAAATTAGAAACTCCAGTCAAATTTCATGAAAAACTAATTAAAATGAATAGTTTTATATTGTACAGGATCCCTTGAATAATGCATTTTCAATTTGATAAGTACGTATATAATACTTGATTAGTGTGGTAAAGCATTTTTCAGTTTAACCATTGTAGTTGAAATTTTTTTTTTATAATTACTGATGTACACATTAGCTGCACTAATCAAAGGATTCCTGTACTTAATTAAAGTATAGACAAGCACACATACACACAAAACATTTGAACCTGCAGTATATTTCCAGTTCCCCATTTACATGGTTGACCTGAGGGTTTCATTTTAATCTAGCCACCTGTAAGATAAAAATTGTCTTTTAAAGTAATTTTACTTCACAATACATGTTTCTTTTTTGACTAAGTAATCTGCTTGAGAGAGGTATTTTTTTCTCTCTTTTTGATGAAGTACTTATAGACACTGCATTTTGTGTTTTCTGTTGTGGCAATCATGTTTTGCACTTTGTCCTATGCATATTTTATCATCCCTCTAGAGAAAACCACTTTCATTACCAATTTTTACTTACCTGACAAGTTATTGTGCTTTACACTTAAGCACATGCTTATAGTCTTTAGAATTGTAAAATTGTATGTTAGTTGGTCTTCAGACTTCTAAGCTTGGTCCTTTATAACTTCTCTAGAGAAAGCAGGTCATTTGGAGGTGTCAGTTATGGGTCAAACAGTACTAGATTATATGGTACCAGTAATAAGTAAGTTTTAAGAAAAATGGGAATTAAAAATACACTTGAGATTAGGATCAGAAAAAGACAGTTAAAATTTCTGGGTTGCATAGTGAGGAAAGAGAGCTTGGATAATCTGACACTCACAGGATACACTGTAGGCAAAAAGGAAACATTGTGTAACTTACCTAACAAGCTTGAGTAAATGAATTGCAGAACATGAAATAAAGGCAATAGTAAGGAGACAAACATTGCTTACAGTTATGAAGGATAGAAAGTTATGGGAGGTATTGATCACTCATCTCTTGAAGGGATATGACATATATTAGAAAATATATGAAAGAATCTCTGAGTTAAATGAGGTAATTCAGAGTGTATCTAGAATTGGAGTAACTTGGTAGTGCCCATCTCCTCTCTAAAAATTACAGGTAATAATGGGTTACATGATATCAGTATAATTGTTTACCATGCATAATAGGATCTAGAAATAAAGAAACATATTTCAGTATTTTCAGTGTACCTGTGGGTTTACAGATTATGTAAAAGCATTCGATGATGGATATCATAAAGAATTGTTGCAACTGCTAGGCAGCCTTGTCATATTTGGGAAGGTTATTAAAATAATCCAGATCTTATATTTGGCAGTAAATCACCTGCATACAGATAGAAAATGCATTCAATAAATATATGAAAATAGAAAGGAGTGTAAGACAAGGATGTGTATTCTCACCAAATTTATTCAACTTAGGTAATTCTGAAAGCATTAGAAGTCCTCCCAAGATTGATTATTAGCAGCCACAATCTTAACAACATAGGATATGCAGATAACAAAGTGTTGACAGCAGGCATAGAAAGCAAACTACAAGAACTTCTACTGAAGGTAGTGAAGGAAAGTGAAAAAAAAACACTAAACATCAATTGCAAGAAGATAGATTGCATGGTTGCCAGCCCAACATGCAAAGTATAAATTGGAGATCAAAAAATCAAACAAGTAAAACATTTTAAATACCTGGGAAATATTTTAACAGAGGATAGAATGTACAATTTTGAAATCTGAATGCACATTGGAATAGTGAAAGGTGTCTTCCAAAAGTTAAGCAAAGTATTAAGTAACAGAAAAATTTCATTAGAAACAAAGAAAAGAATACTGAACTGTTATGTAATACCAGCCCTCCTATATGGCAGTGAATGCTGTACAATCTCTTAATAGATGAAGAAGACATTTGAATTAACAGAAATATGGTTCTACAGAAAGATATTGAAAATACCATAAACTGAACACATGAACAATGATAGTTTTAAAGAAAATGGAAATAAAAAGAACACTTACACTTAAGATCATAAACAGTTGAAATTTCTGGGACACATAATGAAGAAAGAGGGCTTGGAAAAATTTAATATTCACAGGATGGATTGAAGGCAAAAAAAAAACAATGCATAACCTAACTAGAGAGTTTGAGTAGATGGATAGTGGAGCAAGGTTTAGAATAAATAGCAAAAAGACAAAATTTATTAAGATCTTTGAAAGAGATCCATAGATGCCAACATCCTGAAGGGTGCAGCGCATAAATGTTTCAGTTCTTAGTTTTAATATTGAATTAATTCATGTTTGTATGCACAACACTATCATAAGGAACATTTTGAAGATATTATTAGGATTAATTAGAGCATGATTCTGTAACCTATTTTATACTTGCCATTATTAATAAATTGTGCTAACATGATAAAATTTAATTTTTAAATATTCCTGTGTGAAACAATTTTTTATAGTATGTGCCAAAATTTCCAGAAATCAAAGACAATAGAAAACTTTGCAAACCTCTTGATAAATATTTTGTACATTTACCAAGAGTAACCTGCCATTATACTGCTCTGAAGTGAAAGGTTATAAAGTCTTGAGGCAAGATGTCAAAAATGCGATTTTAGAAAATTATCTTATCTGGCCTTTAATGGAAGCTGCAAGTGCCTTCAGGTGTTCTTTAGATCTCTTGTTATTCTATGTATCCTGGGACAAAACTCATTGCCTTTGTTAGCTAACAGTTCATTTTCTCATTACAAAAATGCAAATACATGTTGGGCTTTGCTTTTACTTTATTATTTATTTGAATTGCAAAGTAATTATTTTTACTCAATTAAATGTGAAATGGACTGCAAAAATCCTGCTCTGCCAAGAGGTAGAATAACCAAGTATTTTGCTGGAAGCAGAATTCAGAACAGAATTGTTCCATTTTGAATCAGATATGTTATTTTATGCTGACACTTCCTGAATGAAAGAAAAGCATTGCAGAAAAAAAGAAGCTACACAAAAACATCCAGGATATCTTTTTTATGATGTGAACTTTCATTAAAATTTTCCTTTCAAAAGAATTTTAAAGAGAAAAAGGATTATGAATCTCCACTTTTCTGATTTCAAATAATATTGATGAAAGTGTTCAATGTAAAGACAATCATTTAAGCTGGATATATATTGCAGATACCCTCAGGAAAATCACATATTTGACACGTACTAAACTTAATGATTGTAAAAAGTAGATGTTTGAAACTTTGAAATTTATTTCCTTATCAATTTGTGATCATGAGGACAACCAACCTGATGACAAAGGTACCAGTTCAGAGTTGTGTGTTCTGTAAAGAAGAACATATTTCATACCAGAATACAACAGGAAAAAAATAAATAAAAATGAAGCATTTGAATGAATTTTTGTATACATCTTAAAAAATAAATTTTCTCCTCATTGGAATATTTTAAAAATTAATTTTTTCATGCCACTCACAAATAATGAAAAGTATTATATATATATAATTATAAAATTATATAGTTTATAATTACTAACTTTTTTGCAATTACAAAACTGAGCACTAAGGATTGGAAGAATATAGAGATGTTTTCATTTGATATATATTTGGTCATAAAACCATGGTTGATTCCACAATCAACATTTAATGAAGACTTTGGCAAGAGTAAAATTTCAGATACATTTCAATTGACTAAGATTATATATATATATATATATATATATATATATTGCATGAAACTAAGTCATGCTGTAGACGTAGGATATATATATATATATATATAATTATTATTATAGCATACTGCAGTTTGATAGCTATAAAATTTCAGTGTTTAATGCACCATCATCAGGCAATGACATAATAAGTATATGTCTATGCTTTACTTTCATATGGAGCACTTTTTAAAGGTAAATATCTAATTGTGGAATGTACTTCCATTAGTATTAACCACTTATATATATATATATATATATATATATATATATATATATATAAGATAAAAATAGTTTTGAGGTGTGCCATATATATAAATTAAACTGCTCAATATCAAAGATAGAGAATATGTAAATATAAATGTGAGCATTGAGGCCAACACCCAGCTACTGGTGTTGACCTCAATGTCTACTTATGTGTGTTTGGTGGGGTGTAATGGATAGCATTTTAGAATATGGAATCAGAGAATGGAGTTCAAATTATAGTTGACTTTATTACATACACTTATTTGCAAATACCCTAAAAAAATTATGAATCCATCTCATTTTTCCCTAGCTATGAATTAAATAGTAGGACAGGCTGGACTCTTTAGCTATTGCTGGCAACTAGTTAAGGAGAAAGATAACTCTGAATTCAAAACCTGAGAAGGGTCATTTGGAGACATTATGCCACACTATGTGCACCAGTTCTCTGTAATAGATTCTTCTGAAAAGTGTGGTTTGTTCTGTATGAGCCTTCACTACTTTAATAAAATTATGATTACTGGTAGTCTAACTGTTTGGTTCAAAGGGCTGAACTGCTGCATCCATAGACTCCATCCATGGACTCACCTATCATCTTAAAGATGCTATACATTATAACATTAAGTCCACAATCACCATTCTCATATTATATTATGGAGTTAGACTATGCACAAGTACTATAACTTCTGGGTAAACATTAATAAACATTAGCCTATAGAATTATTTGAAATACAATCATAGCCACCTACCAAATAACAATTAGGATATTATAATAAACTGAAAATACCTAGCCTTGCTACCCATAATGTCCCATTGACCAGCATATATCAACACAACACACATGGTCTGAAAATTGTATTCAAACATCTTACAGACTATCAACATGGTGTTGACCTCAGTGTCCACTTTTATATTTACACACTTTGTATTTCTGATATTGACCACTTTACCCATAAATATAGCATAACATAAAACTATATATATATATATATATATATATATATAGTCATCTGCAGACAGTTTTGTTTCATCATATCACAGCTCATCAGTACGGTTAGATATCTGTTAGCTTCTAGCCAGAGTTAAAACCCGACAGAATTGACAAGTTAGCAATTCTATCTCTAAGCTATGGGTGCTCAGTGGATGAAGGCAGATTTTAGTGTGTTATATACACAATTTGAATACACGCCAGTAGCTGAGAGTGTTCAAATTCATTACTGAGTAAACAATGCATAAATGTGTAAGTAACTACTGTTTTTAAAGTCTATTATTTCTCCAAAGTGCTCAATCGGCAGGCGAGAGCATATATATATATAAGAAAGTAATTACTAAAATATTTGGTTTGTATGTTAGTGATATGAGTATATTTAGTTTGTATATTTATTGGATGTGCATTGTACTGCAGTGGGTATTGGCTTAGAACAAAAATCAGGGAGCTATGTTCAAATTCCAGTTGAATTCATTGCATTCACTTATATGCAAATACTCTTGGGAAATGTATTAATCTGCCACTTCTTCCTCCAGCTATGGCTTAAATAGCAGGCCAGATTGAATTTTATAGCCTTGGTTGGCAGCCAGTCTACCACAGAAAGTAATGGCAACCTACTGCAGGAAAAACTTCTGCTCAGTCAGTCATGTCTCTTTTTAGACATGATTGCCCAAGCATGTATCATGTATGCCACTTAACTGGCTGATATTACTGACAGTTTTTGTGAAGTTATAGGTCTGCTTGATTTCTTTTTCTCTCAAAAACTACACACTTGAAAAAAAGCTAAAGAAGAAGAAAAATAACAAGAAAAAGTTCATTTATCCAATTAAAATCTCATTTTTTAAAAGTTTTGTTAGTACTGAGTGGTTTTCTCTGGTGGTACAATGTTTGTGGCTTATATTATTCTTTTGTTTTTGTCTTGATATTTTTGCACTGCATGTCATGGATTTTATGTCTTTTGGTTATTTTTACCCTTGAAACATCACTTTCTCTTCCCCACATAGGCCAATGAAATGGTGTTGATGCTCCACCGTATTTTTGCCAGAAATGTGGCATTGCACTCAAATTCAAAGAAATTCAACAGTCACTCCAAGAGTAGGCAGCAATTCTGTACTATACTTGAACAGCTACTTACTCACTCACCAGCTTTCTACCATTTACCAATCTCTGCTCTGTTCTGACAAGCACTTACAAACTTGATAAATTGATTTCTTTTCCCTTGAAATATGAAGCCAAGTTTCTTTCACTATTTTTCTTAGAGATGTAAGAATTATTACATAAGCAAAGCAAAGAGTTTTAATTTGCCTTTTAAGTTTTTGACCTTTTCTGCAGTTCTAATCATCAAATTATTTCTCCTGCCTTGTGAGGAGACAATTTTCAACAAGTTTCATTTTGATCTCAAAGAGTTTAGCACAAACATACCACTGAACTATTATCATGTATTTTCATTTTTTTTTTATAAACTGTAATGAAAAATATGTTGAATTTATTATCAGATTTTACTTTCTTGTACTTTAGTTATGATCAGGAGTTCTTTTCTTTAGCAAAGGCAGTTCTTTTATAAACCCATTTCTTACTAAGACCTGCACTTTATTACAGTTAAAATAGTGGATGTACAGGTGACACAACATGGAAAATAGAATTGACATGCTAAGTTCAAATTTGAGCTGGCATTGTTGAATTTATTTTGCTCTAATGTCTGTAAGAAAGGCATGAATTCATCTCATTGGTAAATAACAGAACATAGTTTTGGACTTTGGAGAGCAGCCAGTTTTAACACAAACTTTGAATTCAAATTTTTCCTGAAGAGGCTAGGTCCAAAAATTTTCAATACACTCATTGCTGTTACTAAAGCTGCAGTATATGTAGTGCCCCAAAAGACTACAATGATTTATGAGATTCAAAAAACAGCAAAATCTTTCCCCTGAAAGCTCACCCTCACAAGAAATACACCCACATAGACAGACAGACAGACACACACACACATACACTGTATTTAGGCAGCAAATGTTCATTAAAGAATGTTTCTTTGTAAATAAAAAACACAAAATGTCTTATATAGAATATACCACAATCACATTCTTACAGAAACTCACCTGCCAACTTTCGGCACATAGTGCTATCAGACAACACATTAATAAGCAGCATAAGAATCACAGCAGCATTAGGCAGCTACTCACAAACAATACCAAAATACTAACAAAATCAAATAGCAAAAACAGACTTATAATCCTTGAAACAACATTTGTAGAATAAAAAACATTTATAACTTAAAAGCCTGCATCCTCAAAACAATATATATATATATATATATATATATATATATATATATATATATAAATTTGATTAAATTTTAGGTTGGATCAGGTAGGAAAGATCCATCCAAAAACACCAACATTATATAATATTAAATAAAATGCCTGTGACTTAATTCCACCTCATTCAGAATAATGTCATGATTTCACTTTTCTTGCCAAAACCAAAAAGAGGTTAAATTAAGATTTTTAATCATTTGTAACAAGCAAAAGAATATATAAAATAATTTTATTATTTTTGTTAGCATTAAAAAATGTTAATCATTTCTTAACATTTTATTGAGATCAAATAAATTTGATTTCAGAACCAAATTAAAATTACAATTCTAATTAGATTATCATGAAGGCAGAATGAGAAATTATTATTGGCTTTACCATATAACACAAACTGCATCACTTGAAAACAACCAACAGCAGCAACAATTAGAATGGATAGCACATGTGACAAAAAGAAAAAAAATGACATAATTGAGATGTTAACATCCCACACTGCTTCAAATAAAGGGTTACAAAGGGAATTTCCTGTCAATACTGAAAAGAGTAAAAACAGCTGCTGAACTTGAGAAACTTGCTTTCTTAAAAAAATATTTTAAGAGAAAGATTTTATAAGTTTCAGCCAAAAGCAATATTGGCTCCTTGGTCAATGTATGCCAAATATTTTCTTGTAGGAAAACAGTTAATATTAGGAAGGAAAATAATAATAAGACAAACATCTTTTTTCTTTTCTTTTTTAACTAATAGTGAAGTATTCACAACAAAATTATAAGAATGAAGGCATGAAGAATTTTGCCAGTTTCTTAACAATATTTTAGAGTGCATTAAAATATTGTTTCCAGCTGGCATGTCTCTCTTCAGATTGATAAATGTTGATTCTCCTTTTTCAAGATAACAAACTAATTCTTATTATCCTTTTCAATGTTGCCATTAGCATTCATGGTTACTTGTTTGTGAAAAAAAGAAACATCTTCAAAATTATATCAGTCTTTTCTATGACTGACATAAAAAATTTAGATGAAACCTTTTCTTAATTTCAGATTTTAAAATAAAACTGTTGAATGTGAAGATTTTTACTGTCATGAAAGAAAATAATGACACATTGCAATCAATTTATCAAGTTTTAGTGTTTCTATTTTGATAACTCACCATCTTTGTAATTTGTGACAGTGTATGATATTGTCTTTCACAAAGATACAAATGTTTCAAACTTTCAATTTCAGTCCTCTTTTTCTGCTATCTTTTCTCCTTCATTGGGCCAACATTCTCATTGAAAAAAATCTGAGTTTAAAACAACTCTCTAAATTGAGTATTTGAGATCATAAAAATATAAGAATTTATTCAGAATGACTAAGACTTAAAAAAAAAAACTAATTTGAGCAAGTAATTTTTTTATGTAGAAACTAATGTGTTCACTTTTATCCTTCCATAAATGTTTTCAGCCTTGCCATAAAGAAGGTCATTTTTATAACTGAGAATTTTCTATAATGCAATCTTGAAATTTCTAATAAAAGTTTTTTAAAAGATATATATTATTATAAACATTATTATATAATAATATTATTATTTTATCAATGAACTTTTAATTTGTATTATTTTGATGAATTTGTAAAAATGTTGGATGAGCCTCACTGTAATTTTCTAGAGAAGATCAAAAGTGAAAAAAAATTATTTTACTTATTGACTTTCTCTAAGACAGCAAAGCTAAAGATTGCATTGGTATTATGTGAGGAACAAAAAAGGATTTTCTTAATACAAAAATTAATGCATTAAAGCATAGATTTTTAATATATCTTACTAAAATAAAGTGAACTTCTGTAACATAAATAATTGTAAATATCTGATCTCTTTACACATTTTATACAGCAGCAATGAAAGTAATTTCCAATTCTAATGTTTAGAAGTTTATGAAAGTAACAGTTATTTCATGATTTACTCAAGAGTGTTACTGACCTTTTCCTTAATTCATGCAGACGAAATGTTTTTGACATTTCTCTATGGAGTCATCATTTTCAATAGTATATATACCTAAAGTTAACATGATTGATAAACAAATTCAACCAAATTGATTAATTTCAGTATAATTAAGGTTTGATACTTTATGTATAATTTGCCTAAAATGCCAGGCAGTATTTGCCACTATGAACAGAAATTTTGTTTTGTTTTTTCAATGGTATTTCTTTAATCTTATGTTGCTTTTTTTCTATTATAACTCTCTGGCAATTGTATACATTTATTCTACAGTTGCTAAATAAGTGACTTAAACTATAAATAAAGAATAAGCCTCTGTTGAGATTCAGATTTCCTATCTAGTAGTTTTAAAATAACTGGAAAAATGACTTGGAAACAACAAAATAAAATGAAAGAAATACAAAATCAAACATTAATAATAACGACCATGCTTCATCAAAAATAAATCTTTATAATCTACTGCCAAAAATGAAATCAAGTTTTCAATTCAAAATTGTTTGAAGATTACCCAGATCAAGTTATTCCCTATATTTATTTCATTTTCTTTTTGTTCATACCCATTTTCAGTGAATTCATTCTATAGATTTCTTTGGATATATGGAAGATTGGGTAGAATCAATTTTCCACAAATATTACAAAATAAAGAAAATTGTAGCCAATATACTGATCAAACCAACCTATTATGACAAAAATCACATCTGTACATAACGCAGACATACTTTGTACACACGTTTGCCTTTCAGTCCTTTTCATATAAAACATTGCTGTAAGGTTTTGTGCAATGGGTCGGTTCAAATAATATATTGTTTGCTATTTTCTTCTTTTTTTATGAGTATGACCTGAAAAATGAAATGTCCCCACTTCATTTTTTTATCTGGTTTATACACCTGAACATGTTAAAATAGATTAGATGAAATTGAAGTAACAAGAAAAAGAATGAAATCAACAGCCTGAATAAATCTTGTAATTCAACAATAGCTACATAAACTTGTGTCCAATGCAATAAAATTGTTTTCACTCAGTAGAAAGTGTGATAAATGTGCTAAATTTATGAACATTTTAACATGTGATAGATAATGTTATTATCTTGTAAAGTTGGTTGACATAGCCTAACTCAAGTAAGTTGAAAAAAAAACTGAACATTCTCATAATATGAAGAGACGGCTTTTATTTATTGTCCACTGTCTTCAACTGTTGCATGCTCTGATTCCGAAAATTTTTTCCCAAGAAAAATGTCTAAATTATTTACTTCTTGGCTTGAGATGAAAGAACTGAGCAAATCTTATTTATAATATTAAATAGTTTATTACATCTACAGAATTTATAATATTCTATAATTTAGAGAATATCATTTTCTTTTTATTTACATTGATAGTTGTTAAATAAGTAATTATAAATGAATAAGAATGAAAATGCTTTAAGATTATTATTTAATTTTTATGCTAAATTTTCCCCTTCTTTGCATTTTGAAATTATTACAACTATGAAAATTTGACATGAAAAGTAATAATTGCTTCCATTGAAGTCAAAAACTAAATTTCAGTCTATCACCCAAGCCAGCTTTATTTTTCTTAAACTTTTTATGTCAATGTGTCTCCTTTTTTAAATATATTTAATGTCATACACTGCCTACAAATACTTACAGCTAATTTACCTAAATGCTAAATATTTATTGTTGTTGCTTCTAATAACAGAAGTTCTTTCTCCACTTCTCTTCCACATTCTTTGATTTCACTTCATTTTAACTTTCTACTCCAATCTCTTTCTTTTCTCCATTTTATATACTATTTTTAAATGTTTTTTTCTTTTGTTTTCATTTCTTAGCTTATTGCTTTTGCTTCTTTTAATATTTTTACTCCATTTTAGAATTTTTTGTTCACAAACAAATGACATATTTATCTTATAGGATAAAAATAAATCAACTTGCAACAGAAATAGTTTTTTTACCACATGTCTACAAATTCTAACAAGATAAGGTGGAGGGTGGAAAATTCTAGGCCCAACTAAGATGGGAATGGCAGTGAGACATGAAATGTAAATTTCATCTATTCACCTCCCTACAATACTCAAGTTTATTTAATGCTTTAAAAAACCTCAGATATTTGGTCAGTGAAATACTATTCTGCTACTTTCATCTCTTAATCATTTATGGTTTGGAAATAGAAAACATTTAAATCTAAGGCCTGTTGAGTAAGGTGAGTGGTTTGTGTACACAAATTCTAAATTTCAAAGACTCCATTGTCTTGCTGACCATGTAAGCAGGTGCATTTTAGAACATATCTCTGCAACTTCCCTCATTGTTCTGCTTTCAATTCTTCCTTCAATCAGAACAACAAGTGATAACAATATTCAGCATTAACTGTCATGCCCTTTTGAAGATACTCAGTCATCAAAATTCTTTCTTTATCCTCCAAAAAAAATGTGCAGGTGTCATAACAACTAAGAATGAGAACTCTAAGAGCTGAGTTCAAATTCCAGTCAAGTTCATTACATTCACATATACAAATACTCTTGCAAAAGATATGAATCTATTTCTTCTTCTCTTGACTATGTGTTAAATAATAGAACTTGTATCTGAAAAAATCATTGTTGTCTTTAAAAAATTGTTAATACAATATTTTCTCACAAACCAAAATATTATTTTAACAATGCAAAATATTTTTGGCTTTAAATAACTCATAAAGGGTCAACAAGACATAAAAAAAAACAAATTATCTTCCAAGAATGTGGCCATGATTTTTACTGCTGATTTTAGTAATTGAATTTCTTTGGCTGTAAAAAAAAACAAATGCAGTCACTGCATGAACTGTTGTTTGATCTCCTGTTCCTTGCAGTGTAATCCTGTTACATCAACAAGTCATTCTGAAAATTTATCGCTTCAAACATTTTGGCACTTACTATGCTAGCAACTTCTACATACTCAACTGCTCATTGAATTATAATTCCATTACATTCTTTGAGCATCACTAGTGTCTCAGCAATTCTTTTACCAAGATTCATTGACTAATCAACATTAGGCCATGAATAACAATTTAAGATAACAGCATTGAAGACTTCAAGGTCTTCAATGGTGTTATCTTAAATTGTTATTCATGGCCTAATTTTGATCAATCTGCATCTTTAGTTTTAAAATATCTGCATTAGAAGTTAACACATAACTTCTTCAGTTGAGTATCACAGGCACTTGCTGCTCAATGTGTGCATCATACACTCAGATTTTCTGTGAAGGTTTCTTCTGCAAGAACAGGAACTTCATGAAGGAGTTCAATACTTAAAAGTCTTCAAACTTTCCATTGATTTAGTCAATGATTTAAAACAAATTCAATAACAAGTGCAAGAATAACACAGTTTCCAGTGACAAAATAATGCTCAGATTTTGGGGATTAGTTTGAACTAAGAATTTTTCAGCACTCTCTTTTACTAATATATATGTGCATTGCGGTGCAATAGATATTGGTCAGAATTTTTGAATTTCAGTTGAATTCATTTTATCACTTATGCATAAATACCCTTGGGAAAGGTATTAATCTATCTCTTCTCCCTCCAGGTATGGGTTGAATAGTAGGACAGATTGGGTTCTATAGCCTTGATTGACAACCAGTCTAACACAAAGAAATGGCAACCTATTGCAGGAAAATCTTCTGCTTAGTCAGTCATTGATCAAAAAAGACATGTTCACCCAAGCATGTATCACGTATGGCCATTAACTGACTGATTGAGATATATATAATATTGAGAGGAAAACTTAACACATAATTAAACGGTTATAAATCCCCAATTTATTTCAGCAATGTAAGAAATTACAACTCATTTTAATTTTTTACACTGTCAAAATAAATTCTGGGGTTATAACCATTTAATTATGTGTTGAGTTTTCCTCTCAATATTTTATATTGCTCTGGATAATATCCATTGGGCTCTCTATTTTTATTTCATTAATATAAAATATTAATTAGATAAAATCTTTTGGATTATCCTGTCCATTTTTATGGATTTGCCATTCTCTCCTATATATATATTCCAACATTTTTATTACTTCAAATGTTTTTATTAGTGGATACTCATATTTGAAATAGACACCACACTTTTATTTTGATTTTGAGCAGTTTGTATTACATCAATTATTTGAGGGATCTTGATAAAGAAAATGCATTCTCTGTCAAAGATCAAAACTGTATCACCCTTTGAGTTATATATGAGGTGCTGTAAAAGTTTTGGAATGATCCTCTTACAAAATCTGACCAAATGACCAAGTATTAGAATTTCTATTTTTGAATCCCATCTTGATCAGGCTCAGAACTTTCTATTTCTCTTATATATTTATAGATATAAATATATATGTATTAGTATATCTATAAATATACTATATTTCCAAGTGTGAAAACCATTTTATTTATAAAAAATTAAGTCATCCAAGATTTGCTTCATGCCTCTGATGCCAAATAATACTTTGCCTTTAAGCTTTTATCTAATTATGAGAAGCCTGCTTTGATATTAGTTTTGCAAAACTTAACATTGAATTGAAAATCCATTTTGTAAGTGAACACATCTTTAGTACTAGAAAATATGGTACATATTTAAGATATAATACATGATTTGTTTTTAATTTAGTAAAGTTACTCTGACTTTAATTCTTAGATCACTATTAATAATTGAAAGTAGATTTACAAAAACAATTTTTTTTCTTTTTATCCTTTGATTTCTATATAAACACAAAAAAATTTTGAAAAATCCATTTAAGATGAATGACTAACAATACTTCCTAACATTTCAACAAAAATTATTTTATTTTTATTTTTTACTATTATTTTTATTCTACATGTTCCCATTTTGAAATCTTTCTGATCAATCATTGTCCAATTATTTACAAATGTGTTACTGCTCATCAAGTAAATGACTCACAGAAATCTCTTCCTCATAAAAAAGAAGATAGATAAGCTCTTCTTAAAATTGGTAAGTAAAATAAAATATTTGTGAAGTGCCTGTCTGAAAAATGTCAGAACTGATAACACATTATCATGTTCATTGCCTGTGTTAATTAGAATCAATTTCATGCTTTTCAACTGTTTGTTTGTTTTACTTTCAGAACAGACTTATGTTGTTATCAAAGTTTATAGTTAAACCTTTATTTTTCCACCAATCATCATTGTTCTATGGAGCATTATTTCCACAGAAAATCAATTTTACTTTGTTACACTTCCTTTTACTCTTTCTTAGGATCTATTTAAATATATATGGAAACTTATCAACATCTATCCATAACATGCTCATGCTCACCAACACTCATCTAACTGCTGAAAACACTTTAAGGCTTTCAAGTGTTTCGTAAAAAACAAGAAACCAACTCTTAATATTAATTATAAACACTGCTACAATGTGTTATGTTCAAGAATTAAAACATTTCTCTTGAAAAAAAGAACTTACCATCACAATCTATATATTAAAAAAGGAATCTTATACAATAATCAATAGATTAGCCAAAAGTGCTCAGTCACAGAGACTATATATATATATATATATATATATTCAGTTGAAGAAAACTAACAGGTTTAGAATCCAAAGTTTTCTAGCATTTACTTTTTAGCTATATATATTATCGCTTGAAAGTTATTTTTAGTGTATGCCTATATTTGTGCAGATGTTCCATTTATTTATTAAACAGTATATTTATTTATTTTTATTTACCAGCCTAAATATTCAAGAAGTCTCTAGCAAGATTTTTTTTAATAAGATTTCTTGAATATTTAGGTTGGTAGACAAAAATAAATATACTATTTGATAAACAGACCATCTACAGATATTTGTATCAACTTTACTTAATAAACACACATACACACACACACACACACACACACACACACACACACACATATATATATATATATTTTATTTGTGAATGAGTTATTATGCAACCCAGGTTTCTACCTTTTCGGCATCTTCAGGTGATTTATAATAACTGATTTTACCTTTTGTTTTTTTAAAAAAAACACTCATGTAACAAGGATTTTTATGAATGAACAATTTTCAAAATTAGAAGAAATTAGAACATTTTCATCCATGATTGTATAAAACACCAAAAGGTAGAAACCTGGGTTCCATAATAACTTATTTACAAATGAAAAATATTCAAAATTTCTTCAATATAATTGTATTGAACACTTTTTAATACAACTGTCTACTGGTCTACTTTAATTATGACAAAAAAAAAATATTTAAATAATTATATTTATATCCAAAATGAAGAAACTGATTAGGATGCGATTTCCGGCTTTCTCTTTTCCATTCTTTTTACCCTTACGTAGCCCCCTGCACATCAGTGGCGTTATCGCCTTGCTTGGGGTGATATGATTAAAAAAAAAAAAACAACATTCAAAACATTAATTTAAAAGTGCTCAATATAAAAATAGAGCAATGAATATTTACTATTAATTATTTCTTTAGAACATGTACAAACTATAAAATTTTACATTCTGTTTCAACATTAAAAGAACAATGGCACATCAGGTAGTTAATAATGATGGTAATAAATGTTTTATTGAAAAAAGAATTTAAAAAAACACCACTTCCTTTTATTTTTGGAATTTTTTTTTTGTATGAGGTAAAAAGATATTAAAAAAAAGGGAAAAAGGGATAGAAAAGATCAGAAAATAAGATGCAAAAGAAAATGAAAAGAAAGAGGAAATAGAAAGTAAAGAGCAAAAAAGTGAGAAAGATCCAATGGAAACAACTAAGAGAGAAGAATTTTAAATTTTGGCCAGAAATGAATTATACACACATATCTCTGTTATATTACATCAAGCACTGTTTTATTAACACCAGCATTATATTTGAAAACACACACATATATATATATATATATATTATATATATATACACACTGTTGTTCCAAATATAACAGGATAATTGTATGTAAAAGTAATGGTATAGCCATACTTTGATGCCATGGAAATGCTCAGATAATTTATGCTCTAATATCTGGTGAGTCAGTGAATTGGTGCTAGGAAGATGGGTCATTCCATTTCTGAAATCATGGAAACATTTGATGCTACTCAATCTCTGGTGATAAATTTGAAAACAGCTAAAGAATTGACCAGTCCAATTCTTATGATGAAAGCAAAGATTCAAAGCTGACTCCCTATCTTAGAATTTTTAAAAAAACAAAAATGAAATTAACATTTGATTTGAATCCTAAGTTTTTCATTTTATTTTCTATCATTTAAATTATTATCTTGTGCAAGACTTTTTACAAATTCAAATTTCCTCAGGAATCCTGGCCAATTACTACATTAATTGCTTTATATCTGGAAATGATTTTCCAATCTTTCTGTAATCTCCAGTCTATAACTTTAGTTTTATGTGCCAGAAGTAACAAAGACAAAAAGTATTTAAAATGGCTGATTATCCAAAATGTTGTTTAACATATCAGATAAAAATCAGCTTGAGTTCACTGAAGCAATTATTAGTGATTTACTAACAGTGTTCATCATGGAACAAGAGACAATCTAATTACAGTCATCTCTTCTCCAAAAAGAGCTGATTTTTATTGCCTGTGACTGATGAGAGTTAAAATGGCAAAAATAGTAACATTTGTTCATTAAAAGAGTGTTATTTGTTTTTATTATCAAATGATTTATTTTCTTATCTTTTGGCAAAATTGTCATCAAGTTTGATTTTGTTTTAAGTTACTGCTTTCAAAAATACAACATTTATTTCCTCCCATAATTTCTCACAACCATATGATTCATTAATTTTTCTATTAACTTTTTTCTTTTTTGTATTTTTTTAAGCAGACTTTTAAAATTATTTTACTTTCCAATGTAAAAAAAATATATAATTTCAAATTAATATTTTCTTAGGAATTTTTTTTTTTATTGAATCACAAAAAAAAATGAAACGTCTTTAAAGCGCTAAGAAATAAGAGAATATAAATTCTAAGTAATGGTAATATTAGCCATTTCCTTATAAGAAAAAATCTGATATTTATTGACTGAACAGTCAGTGCTGCTTTCAGTTGAAATTTGTAAAATCTTTCTCTTAAAACAATTTTTCAGGAAAATAGACTTTTTAAATCCAGTAGCTGTTATTGCTCTTTCCAGTGTTGATGGGGGCTTCCTTTCTTGCTTTTGGTTTAAGGTAGTGTGGAATGTCATTATTCTCTCTTTGAGCTGCATGTACTACTAATTGTTGCATCTGTTGAAAGTCAAGTGATGTGGTATCTGGTACAGTTCTTTGTAATCCAAGTCCACAACATCCAAAGAAAGATGGATTAGACATGTCACTTGCTTGTAACCATTTTTAATCATCAATCTGAGAAAGTGGCTGTATACAGCCAACAGTTTAGATATTCCTGAATGAACGTGGCATCATAACAAACAGTATTTAAACATTAAAAAAGTTTTTATATTATAAAACCACTTGCCAGGGGAATAAAAATGATTGAATAAAAAGCTGTTCATTTGTGTTTGGACTTTTATTGAAGCTTACTAATTTCCTCACTCAGCAATAGACATCAATCAGTCTTGAGAAATCATGAAGTCTACTAGGGTAGCTAGCTAATCTCTAATGCAGATTCCTCCCCAGGTTCATGTGTATTTCATCAATACCCACAGAGTCATCCTGTGGTTTATACAGCAACTATACTGAACAAACCTTAGTTATAATTTCTGGGAGAGAGCAAATAATCTGGTATAATTAGTTGAACAAGGCCATTATGCTCAAACCCTTGGTCATGATGACTTGTCACTTTATATGATCACAGCAGTCAACAGCTTCCAAGCAATTTTGTCTATCCAATTTCACTGATAAAGCTTGGGTCAACACATGATATGTTTTTCAGGCACTTCACAATGGTGCTACATACTGGTTTTGTCTTCTCAAGCCAATATTAACAAAAAGTCACCCCTTGAGAAACTGACCGTAGGTAGTTTCAATGATTGGAACACTAATTTTCTAACCATTTAGTTATATGCATTACTATGACTATCATAGTCTGTTTGTTGGAAAACCTTAAAGGTACTTCAAAATATTTTTGGCATTAGTAAGACAAAGATATTTTAAAGTACTATTCAGGTTTTCAAACAAATAGAATGAGATTGGTTATTAAACAAATTGATAATGTAATAGAAAAGTTTATATCATTCACATATGAATGATATCTGATTGCTTTTGTTTTGTCCTGTGAGCAACATTAGATAGAGTAATCCTGGTGACTTCATGAACAGGAAAGAAAAGTAAAGAGACTTAGTGATGATATGAATAGGATTTGTGTGTGTGAGAGAGAGACTCATGCCAGTAAGAATGACTAATTCAACACTTTACTTTTTGGACTAATGATATACTGTGAATATATAAATGGATTTAGACACAAATAATTAACTAGGTATGCATAATACATATATAAGTTAGCTGAGGTACACTGTACTTCTGATGTATTCAACAAACATTTAAATTTTATCCCTCTTTACCTGCAGTACAGGAGATTTGCTATGATGACAGCTGTTTAATTAGATTCCTCATTCTTCAGCCTAATGTAGTAAAACAATTATTTGGACTAATATCCTTATTGTTTTTATTTTTATATTTTAAACAATGTTTTTCAGTCTTTCTCAAGAGGAATATTTCCAGTAGTTTTTTACTTTTACAAGTATTTCTAGATCTAGCTGTAAAAAATTCCCGCAGAGAAGTTATTTACTAGTCAGTGTAAAAGAATTTCAGCTACATAGACTGAGTAGAGCATGTGCTAATGTTTTGATAGCTTTTTATCTCTCACTTCTCATCTGTGGAACTCTTTTCTGATTTCTTGCTTCTCTGCCACCCAAAATCTTCTAAAATCTAAATGCAACTCTAATCATCATCTTGTCTTCCTGAAACCTTTTATTGTTCTTTCTCCTCACTTCTCTTTGCTAAAGCCTTCTTCTTCTTCACTTTTTCTCCCAGTAACCCTTTGTGTCCAAGTGGCATTTTTGCCTTGTTTAGGGTGAAATGGCTAAAAACAAAATTACTATTTTTTTCAACTGTGAAAGTTCCAACATTTTGCTTACCTTAGCCTTGACATCTCTATAGCAATAAACTTTATAGTGGCCTTGACTTTATACAGCCTTTTGTCAAACATCTATAAACAGCTTCCTTCATCCAAGATATTTTCAAGTGAAATCCATATCAATTGTGTGGACCTGACCTAATAAGAACAATGTATTTCTTTTTCATTACAAACATGTTCAATTATGCTTATTTTTGTATCATCTTGGTTAATAGCTTCTTCATGGTCTTAAAGTAGAATGAATGGATTCAGTTGGTTTCACTTTGACATTTTCTATTAGAATCACAGTTCTTGGTCCTATTTCCCCAACAGGAAAGTTTGGCCTTTGAGTGAAGATTGAGTACATTAGTTTTCCTTTATCTTCTGTTTCCCTTTGTGACATTGACGATCATGGCTCTCCACAATTTCCTGTTTTTGTAGCTCTTAGTAGATTTTGTCAATCTGTTACATCTCCTAAACCTCATTTTACCATCCATTTACTCAAGTTCACTTGTTAGGTTATGTGTTGTTTTCCTCTATTCCTCTTGCCTTCATTATGTTATATGAGTATCAAAATTTTCAAGCTCTCTTTCCTCATTATGTGTCCTAGAAATTTCAGCTATCTTTTCCTGGTGTCAAGTTTAAGTGTCCTTTTTATCATCTTTGCTCACATGTTCAACACAATATTCTCAGCATCATTCTGTAGAATCACATTTCATTTGTTTCAAGTCTTTTCTTTATCTGTGAGGAGATTGTCCAATATTCACTGCTTATATGGAGGACTGATATTATGTAACACTTCAGTGCTCTTTTTCTGTTTCTAACAAAAAATCTTAAAAGGCAACATCAGACACCATCATATATTTTCTTGAACACGTTCTTTTATTGTCCTTTCTTCTCAGTAACGTTTTCTTAGTTTCTTTAACTATTAGTAACCTCTTGCATCTTAATGACTTTCTTGAGATGAAATGGTTTAGACAAAAACGTTTGAAGTTCTTTATTTTCAAACTTATTTAGATATACCTCCATCTTTTTATATTACTTTTTCAGTGTTTTTTAGCATCTAATTCTAGTTTTTATTTGATTTCTCCCTAATATTCACTCTCACAAACATGGTTTTTGATTACACTACAGCTAGGAAAGTTGGTTCACTATATCACATGGAACAATTTTTCTCACTAGAATCTATTTTGCACATTTATAAATTTACCATTCTTCTGCATATTGAATATTGCTAGATCAGGTCTGGTGCTTCCGTTTTATATCTAGAGATTTTTAACAAAATTCCAAAGAAGGCTTTGAAACATTGTTGGTCCTGACCTGTCATCTTGATTTTAGTCACTTTTCCACAGCCAGAACATAGTTTCTCTTTGCTTTTTTCTACAAATATTATCACAGTCATTGTTCTGATGAGATTTCCTCTTGGATACTTCATAAATTTAAGCATGTTACTAGATTGGTAAATAGGTCTTATAATTTCAATGTTGAAATTGTTACTTATAACTATAACTTCTATGCTAAAAGTGTCTTCTCCTGCACTTCTTACTTTCCTGTCAACTACAATCTTCAAAAATTTAAATTCAATGTTGTCATTTTCTGTTACCTTTAATTCTGTCCTTTTATTGTCCTCTGCATTTCTTTCACTCTCAGTAACCTTTACTTAGAGTGAAATGATTTTTGTGAAGAGATTGGGTAGACATTTTACTGCAAAAAACGATCCTTAAAATGAGCTTCATAAATTAATTTCAAGTGATTATTTGCAAGAAGGCAATAGCAGTAAAAAAGCAATTAGATATAAGTGTCCTGATGCTAAAGCAAAACAAGGGAATTATAATTGTTTCAAATGATCTTTGTGAAAGAAAGAGTGAACTAATTTGAATAATGATATGCATAGATAATGACAGGATGTGTGTGTTATTCAGAGCAAAAAACGTTAATACTTTTGTTATTCTGATACATTAGGCTTGACCTTGTGGATGATATTAGAATTTATCACATTTGCTATGGAATGATAACAAGTTGATGGCTTGAAACATTTTAATATGCTGATGTTTTTTTCTGTTAGATATACAATGCTGTTAAAAACATATTCTTCAATTAGAACTTATCTCTTGTCACCTGTCATCCATTCCTGCTTAATTTTGAGGCAGATAATTATTACCACAATCTAGAAGCATTTTAAATACATGAATTATAGAATAAATGTTCAAGTCCAAGAACAACAATCCATTTTTGGCTCATTTATTTTTATCTTGGTTTTCATTCATTGAAACAGTTCACTGTCTTGTTTTTACTCTATATTTTTTATTGCTTTAGATTTACTACCACAAGCAAGCATCAATTCTCTGATATGACAGTGAATGCTAGACAATCTTCTCACAGATGATGAAACCTGAGGCAACAGATATAGTTCTATATAAAGATGCTGAGAAAACTATGGATGAAACATATTAGCAAAAAGGAAATTTTAAGGAAAATGGAAGCAAAAAGAAAACTTAGGCTTAGAATCAGAAAGAGGTAGGGGAAATTTCTAGGGCACAGAAAAGGGAAACCCTGTAGAAGTTAACACACACATGACATATTGAAAGCAAGAGGAAAGTAGTAAATAATCTAGAAGTTTGTGTGAATGGATAGCAGAACAGGAAGTGAAAAGATAGTGAAACAAAAAAAACATTGTTAAGAGCTACAAAGAACAGAAAAAAGTGGAAGACCATTATTACCCACATTCTAAATGATCAGGAAACAGCAAAAGATAACTTTCATCATATCATCCAATTTTTCTTGTTGATAATGCTATCTAAAAATGATCAGGAAACAGCAAAAGATAACTTTCATCATATCATCCAATTTTTCTTGTTGATAATGCTATCTAAAAGAAAAAAATCCCACAATCAGGAAAACTAAAAGGGATGAAGTGTAAACCAAAGAAAATACATGAATTGAGTCTTTTTTGCGTGATAATAAAATGTCAATTTCTGGTGGTCAGCAATTAAAGATTAATACACTGATACTTGCATTGTTATTTATACAAAATTCACCTTCATAATTCATGTTAACAAGTAGCTTTTCTTATCCTCATAATTATTTTTTAATTTTTTTTTTATTATTTTTTATTAAAAAAGTAATTTTTCTTTTATTAAAGCAACTTTCCTCATTGCAGAAAAAATGGACAGAAGTGTCATTTGCACATTTTAATTGTCAAATTTTTTTAAAAGTTAACCTTTAATAGATGCTATAAATGTGAAAATCTGCTGCTGCTTTTGTGGGAAAAGTCCTTTCACAATGTAGGCAATCATGTCTCTCCACAACTTTCTGCCTTTTATTGGTCTAAGCAATTATTTTACCCATAAGCATTCCTTTTTGTCCTATTCTGCCATTCATTTGCACAGTAGGTTACTCACTATTTTCCTTTGTTTCTCTTGTCTTCAGTACATCATGTTAGTAATAAATTCTCTAAGTTCTCTTTGCTCATTATGGGTCACAGAAATTTCAACTACCTCTTTCTTTTTAATTTTAATTTTTTTGTCATTTCTTTCCAGTCATGATTTTCCATTAAATTTATTCTATTCCCTATAATATATATATATATATAATTTGGAAATTACTTATTTCTGCAATCTAGGTTTCAACCTTTTGGTATCTTCAGGCAATTTATAATAACTAATTGTTCTGTTTTTCAAACGTATGAACAGGGATTTTTTTACAAACACATGACTGGAATTTTTAAACAGCCAAAAATTTTCAAAATTAGGTTAGGAGTTATTCACTGATCTTACAACACTTTCTTTCATGTTTGCATGATCCCAGTAAGTATTTATAAGTGTGATTACATCTGAATATATATATAATCCTACATCTATAGTATAACTTGGAATATGCATCCAATGATTGCATAGTGTATGAAACTCTAAGTTGTGCTATAGATGTAGGATATGTATATTTATTAATATATTCTAAATAGCTCTATTCTATTACATTGAACATTGTTCTATTAACACCAGAAAAATATTTATATATGCGTGTGTATCTGTGTGCATACCTATATGTATAGTTATTGATATCGCTACCTATATTTTATTAAAGTTATTTCATAAGAATGTTGTATGAAGTTCTATCAGTGGCAGACTGGGTCAAAAATTTCTACCAGGAAAACTTGTCAAAGGGCCCAGTCAAAAGAAGCCACTTAATTCCAAAACATTGTCAAAGGAATCAAATAAAAGTAAATGTTTTAGGCAAATAAAATATTACATCTATTCAATATTGTTTTATTTATTTATGTTAATGCATGAATAATGCAAATACTAGAGAATTTTAATAATTTTATAATAAAAATGAAAATCTCAATCATAGAACAACCAATACAAGTAATTTACAAAGCCTAATTTCAAATTGTTTTCAAAGTCGAATTAAAATTGGAATGTGTGCATAATCACTACAACAGTCAAAACTCAGTAACTTATAAAGCACAAATCTCCTAGACAGTAAGCACTCTAGAAAACTGTGTTGATTTTTGCCACAAGAAAAGGAATATCATCCAAAGAAATTTCAGAAAGCAAATCTTTTTTTATGCTCATCAACATAAAAGTTTCAAGTAGTTATTATCTGTTATCTACTGAAAAAAAATTATAGCATCACAAAAACCTTATTTAATTAAATCTCCCCAGTATTTATGCAATATTTTTCTTTTTTTCTTTAGTTTTTATTTTTTTCAATTATTTCTAGTGGTAGGGTCATCTGGTGGACCAGTCCGCCACTGAATTCTATCATTATTCAAACTAGTTTAATGATATTTGTTGTTACAATCATTATATTTTGACCAATTAGCTCTCTTAATTTTCTATAATTGAAAATTTTTAATTTATTTTTCTCCAAACTTCTGTTCCTCACTGGTTAATTTATGAAGATATGTCTGACCTATGGATTTTTATTTTTAAAAAACACTATCTGATGCTGATGTCAGTGCAGCCATTGGGAGAAATATAGGTTTCTTAGTTTGAAAATAAGTTTTAAGGCCAAAACAACAAAGGTGAGAATAATTAATCAAATAAGACTAATTATTAAGTGCATAATTAAATCAAATAAGTTTTCTCTATTATGAAAGTATAATTTTTAATAGTTTTCAAAAACAGTCGATATTCAAAAAATGTCAGAAAAATGTTTTCAAGTTTAATTTGTTCAAGACATCAACTAAAGTGTAAAGAGTGATTGTGTTTATAGCGAACAAATTTTGTACTCTTTTTAAAAGTTACTTTTGTTTGGATTTTTTTCTGTCTTAGAAATATTTTGTTATGCCTTTATGTCCTTAATATCCTTAAAAATATATGAATTTCTATTGGTATTTTTTGTCAAGCTTGTATGTTTAAAACAGTTTAGTAAATGATAGTCCGTAAACCAATTCTATCCTTCTATAACATTTAATCCTACCCTTCCAACAACATGCTATTATTCTTAAACATTATCTTAAACAATAGTTTTTACATTTTTTTTATAATCGTATCGCCCCAAGCAAGGCATTATACTGCCACTGTTGTGCAGGGGGTTACATAGGAAAGTTATGAGAAGGAGTGACAGAGTAAAGTGGATGTCAAGAAGCGGGTTGTAGAGGGATGAGAATACTGCAGAAATTAGATGAGAGGATGAGAGAGAGGATGCAGGTTAGTGAGATAGGAGATGACTATTGATTTTACATTTAAATTCTTGGAGATTGTAGCTGTCGAGGAAGCAAGTAAATGGGAGGGAATTCCACAGGTGGGAAGTGCGAGAAAAAAAACTGATGGAGTATTATTTGCATTTACTTCTTATTAATTTCACAGTAAAAGGGTGGGACCTAGTTGCTAATTTTGTGGCTCGAGTAAATTCGTATATGGGGGCACCAGTGAGCTAAGTTTATCAGAGCAAAAGCCATGAAAGTACTTGTAGAAGAGACACAGGGAAGTCACACTGCACCAGTGAGAAAGTGACTGTATCTGAGCTGCCAAGTTTTGATTGATCACATTGCAGATTCTCCGTTGAATTTTGTCAAGGACTCCTAGGTGGATAGCAGGAGCACCCGACCATATATAGCAGCAGTATTCAATGCACAGGTGGATAGTAGATTTTTATATATGCAGGATTGTTTCAGCTGGAAAAACTTCCCAGCCCTGTACAGAGAACTGACCTTCTTAGCAGCAAATTTAGCTATGGATTCTATGTAGACATTCCACTCGAGGTCTGTTGTGAGAGTTAACCCAAGGAGGCACAGTGTTTTACTTTCAGGGAGACTAGCCTGATTCATGCTAATGTGGGGCATGAGCGACTGTCTGTGATGGTTAATAAATAGCAGCAGCTTCATTGTCATTTATTCAGTTAGTGCATTTTGTGTGTGCCACTAAGATCATGACTTCCTGCCATCTCACAATTGTGGTTCATGGTGACATTCAAGGCAGAATATTGCAATGGCTTGCCAGTTCCTTTTACATCCAGGACATTATCCCTCCTCTCAGAAATTAAAGAGACATAACCTATAAGACAGCAGGTGGTTTGAATTCAACGTTTTTCTTCTACTAGACTGATTGCCAACCAAGGCTATGGGATCCAGTATATTCTATTTACCCATAACACAGATGGAAGGGATGAATTCATACCTTTCCCAAGGTAAATGCTATCAACTCAACTAGAATTAAAATTTGGCTCTTCAATTCCTCAATCCAGTCAGTGCTTATGTAATTTTTTAATATTATTATGTATAAAATAAAAATGTCTCTTGTTTATGTATTTAATATATCAAGTATGAACAAAATTATAGTAGATGCAAAATATATACAATATTATTAATATGGTATTAATATAGAATTAGTATAAATTTTTATTAATATCATCAGTCACATAACTGGGTGTCATCATAGGGATGCTGTGCATCTTGAATAGCTCCTTCTGTCTCAGTTGTGTACCAATGTTTGAGTCTCTATGAAGGATCTTCTAGTTTACTCAGAAATGCTCTCAGCCCATTTTTCTTGTCTGTCTCTTTTTTTTTTTTTTTTTTTTTTTTTTTATCTAAGGAGATGCCTTGTAGCACGGTAGTGGAGATACCTTGTATTATGTTCATACCATTTCAAGTTCCTCTTTTTGAAGTTATAAAGTCTTCCAATGGGCCTGTTTCTTATTTAATGATGTTTCATATTGTTATTTGTGACATGGTCTATACAGGAGATACCTAGGATGACTCTGTAGCATCTCATTTCTAATGCTTGGATTCGCTGTCATAGATCTGCTGTTAATACCCAAGATTTCCTACTGTAGAAAGATTATAGGGGTAAATACACACAACAGTCTGATCTTAATATATAAAAGTTTTTTTAAACATCCTTTATTTTAGAAAATATTCAAAATAAAATGGTTTCTAATCAAGCAAAGTTGAATACTATCAGGTTAACCAATTAATTGCCAAACAATATTTACTTTATCAAAAAAGGAAAAGTTAACTCATTTTGATAAATTCCTTCAAGATAAAGGATATTCTACTTTAAAATCTTTTGTCCAACAGTTTTTAGCAGTTGGCCCACCATATTTATGTGGAAATCCATTTTCAAAGATGAAGTGTGTTAAATCTACTCATATAGATCAGTCATTACTGATCAATATTCACCATCAAATTTGATGAAAGGGATCACAAATTTTAAACAACAGTTTGACCTAATTTTATCTCAGAACAAAGAATTTTACCATTCTCATTGTTTCTTCATTGGTAACACGACTGCTAAAAGGATTGTATTAAAGTTCATATCTATTCATTGTGGAAATATTATTTGATATGTGTCAAAATAGAAAATATTATTTGATATGTGTCAAAATTGAAAGCCCTATTTAATATGATTCAAAATAAGGATTAAAAGATATTAGTTTAGCTTTATATAAATCCATGTTTTGGCTCAAAAGATGAAAAATGTTATCAATCTGGTTTAAAGCATAAAACTCTCTCAAATATGATTCAATTTTTCATTAATATTTTAGCACGGGAGCATAAAAAGTATTATTAACACTATTGAAAGAAGATTTGTTTTTATACAATGATAACATTTGAATATTGTTTTTTTTTTTGTTTTTTTTTGTTTTTTTTTTTAGTTTGGGGGGGGGTTGTGAGAAGTGGGAAATGTAATTGTTATTTGGTTTTGGATGCAGTAAGTAATATTTTCTTTATTTTTTTTTTTTTTTACTTTAATATAAAAAAATGGTTCTTCTGCAGTAAATCTATAAAAATAACATTTTTATCAACCATAAAGTAAATGTTATTGAAAATAACAATGTAAACTTTTTTTACCTCCTTATTTATTTATTTACTTATAATTTCAGGCTGACCAGATTTGTTATGCAGTATTGTGTGTCTTCTCTTATGTAGCAGCCGGAATTGAGAACCGAAAGATAAGCAAGACTCGCTCAGCAGAGAATCTTGCCAAGGATATTTCAAACAACAACAGTAGCAGCAGCAGTACAACGGCCTCTTCCAGTGTATCTTCCATGTCTGCACCCTCTACCATGGGGGCACAATCTTCCACCTCTTCCTCATCTTACAATTCCTCATCATCCTGTCCCCCCCCATCCATGACAATGCTGCCCCCCCAGGATGGAAGCAAGAGAGACACAACAGTTGTTTATTAGATTATATTCTTTGGTTTCCAAACTGTTGTGTATCTCCTCATCACATCCTTGAAAGGCAGCATTGCATGATGCAATATCAAACTAAAAATAAACAAAAATAAGAAAATGCTATAAAAACAAGAATAATTACAATTACCTGTGTTATTTGCTGCTTGAAGACTGTTATAGATGTTTCTTAATGTTAACTATTCTGTGCCTGCTCATCACTGACAGGACACTTATTGTTACTCTAAAGTAGGTAGAAACAGTTTAAATATGGGTCATGTCCATATGTGGATGAGATTTTCTACCCATCCCAAATTTTTATTTATTTCTTTCTGCTTGCAAAAGTCTGGTAATCTTATCAAAACACAAGAAAAGTGGTTCTGTTAGAAATTCAAGAAAGAAATTGTATGTCAAGGTTACCTAAGAATTTTTTATCATTTTTATCCCTCCTACAAAGGCATTTGCTTCTTTTAATCTGTAAAAGGTTTTGTCCTTTTTTTCTTGTATCTCATTTCACCATTTAAATATTATTTGATGTAATATCAAATTTTCTTCTTTTTCTCTCATTGTCCTCAAGTGTGTGTGTGTGTACATGTAAGTTTATGTTCTTCTGTCAGTTGTCCTATTAATTTTTTTTTCTATTTTCCAATCTCTAAAGCTATAGACCTTTATCCCAAATATTTATCTTCCTTGGTATTTTCTTAATTCTTTCATTAAGAAGCCATGTAACTAATGAAGGAGACCAATTGTTTGCAATTATCTTCTTGCTTTGGGAATGTAAAGGCATTTTGGCTCATTTTCATTTTATAGCTGAGATGAAGAAATTATCTTTTTACTTCAATCTCATCAAAGGCTTTCCTTTGTTAAAACTAAATCTGCAATCATTCATTTTCCTTCTTTATTAAACTTTTTATACTTTAGATTGGAGACCTGAAGAGAATTTGATAATCCCATAATACCAACACATTGGGTAAAATGTTCAACTATCAAATGAATGTCTCTTTAAAGTTAGATGTACTGATTCTTGATTAAACTGTACTTATTGATTTTTTAAGGAATGCTCTTTGAAGCTGACATATACAGATTATATTTCTATAATATGAATGGCAAATTCTTAAATAATATGTAATTTTTACAACTGGTATCTGCTTGCAGATATGAAGGGTTGGATATTAATTTACACTATATACAATGCAGACTATTGTTCTCTTGACAAAGATAAAGACAATAGTCTGAATGTAAATAGTGTATTTAATGAAAACTCCTCATTCCAGAAATTTAGATGCTTGGATATTTATTCTAAATGTCCAAATATCAAAATTTCTTTTGAATTTATCCTTCCTAAACTATTTCATATCTTTCTTCAAACTTTTTGTGAATGTTAATAAATGATTCATTTATTATTTTTTTTTTTTTTTTGCTATTTCTTCTTTCCTCATTCATTCTAAAATCTATTCCATTTTTTCCTGATATATGAAAAAATTTAGCTTACCGTCCTTTCTACATGTTCTTACATTCAACTCTTCTGTAGCTGAGTTGATAAAACTCAGTATAAAGTTCTTTATGAGCCCATTTAATAAATTCAAGCAGGTTTACATTTACTTTTTTTCTGATACACAGGTGTTTTTCTCTGAAAAAAATGTAACACATTTTTTTCATTACCTGAAGCCAGTTTAAATTCCTTTAGACAGTTAAAGTCCCAGAAATTTCTAAGACACCTTATAAGCTTGCTTAATAATACATACTGGAAAATTTCAAACCTTTAAATCCAAATATGTTGTTTTCATAGCAATCAGCTTTTGAAGATTTCCAACTGGAAAGAAAGAAATGACTTCCCTTGGATTCTAATATGTATCTGTTATCCTTTCAAAATATTGAAGTGTTACAAATTACATCAATGTGAGTCATGAATGTTACTGAATGAATGTGAAGTTAAAAAAATGTTGAGTCACAAAAAGGTTTCAAAATCTTTGGAAAATAATGTGAAAAAAAAAACAAACAAAATTTCTTTAAAAACTATTTTTCACTTCCTGATAAACAACAATCCTGTTTCTACTCAGGATAAGGATAATTTCTTCCAGTATATTCTTATTTTGAGGTATGAAAAATAAAAGTGAATTTTTAATTTAATTTAAAAATAGATTAAATTCACTTTAAAAGGAAAAAACTTGTTTTGCTTACAAGAAATTCAAAAAACCCAAAAAAGTATTTAGACATATATCCAATGTTTTCATATTAAATTTTAGGAAATAAGAAACATTTATTTTCAAATTAATTTTGTGATATTCTGTATCATAAACTCAGTGGAAATTTCTTCAAACAGGGAGAGGAACAATGACTGCATTTTCGTATATAATATTCCAAACATATGAAACTGCAAAGCCAATATTTGAAATTGTTCAAATTCTTCAGTTATTTTGGTAATAATCTACTTAAATTAAAAACCTTAACCAAAAATAAATATATCTGTTGGCACAGAGAAAATTGAAGGAAAAAAAATCTATGTATATCAAACATGGTTTATTTTGTGGTAAATGACAACAAAACTAAAATAAAACTGGGTCATTCTAAAAAAATAACAAGCATAGTAAACTCCATTTTATCATGTGGAAACATGTCAATAAAGATGTTTTTGTTCTTTCAAAGCTTAAACAATTTCTTTGGCTTTTCTTATAGTTTTTCCCTAGCCATCCAGCAGTAACACACATGCATGTTTATATATATATATATATATATATATATATATATATACACACACACACAAACATTTCATTCTATATATATATATATATATATATACACACACACATACATTTTTTTATGTGTACACGCTATCTTCTTTAACCCTTTTTACAAGCTATTTTTTTAATAAAATAAACAAAATTTGATGAGGATGATGTCTAAAAGGAACTTAGTTGAAGAAGAGACTTTTGACTTTTTGCAGACATGGACAATTGCTATGGCTACCATATCTAGAGGGGATGTTATAGTGAATTGCATCTCTTCTGTTGTTTTGTTTGTTATTAATGAACATCAACTACTAAAAAAAAACAACAAGAAAAGAAACAAAAATCAAGAGGAAACACTGGACTGAAGGGAAAAACAAAACAGACGCAAATAAAAGAAAACTTGTTAATTGCTGAGTCGTATATATTCCTTGGTTAGTGCTATGATGGAACAGCAGCTGGCTGTAGTTGTCTTTCTATGTAGGAGTGATCACCTGATTGACCTTTCTAGCCACTGCACACGCACACACATATACACACATATACACACACACACACACTGACCACTTCCACTGACCTCTTGCATACCCACTGGTATTTAAAATGCCTCTCTTCTCTATGAAATTGGTAGCATTAGTTTTAGTGTTTATTTCTTATAATCCAATCCTATTGATTCAAAATCATTGAAAATTACTCATGCTTGATTAACCCATTGTATTGTAGGAACACCTTAAAGTTATTTTTGAAGTACAAGTTAAAGTAATAAAATTTGAAGTGATTGTGTCTAATCTTATTCTACAAATTATTTGGATTAGTATTCTCAGGCTTACTGATTTTATCACAGTGTACTGACAAACACCTTTAGCCTTTGTCACCAGTGTAAATGGTACAGCAAATAACACTCTGTTTTTATTTATTAACTTTTATGGAACAAAAATACAGTCCTTTAAGAAAATCTATAAGTATTGTCACATCAAAACAACATGATTTACTATGATCAACAAACTATTTAACATGTTCAAAATTCTCCCCTTCATGTTCAATACAACACTGAACCTAATCTACATGTTTGACACAATTCTGCATTAATTTCAGAAAGTTTATCAGAAATTGATTGTTTTAATTCAGGAATTGTTTTAGGTTTGAGCCTGTAAAAATATCTTTCAGTACCCACTAGAAGAAAAATGTCTGATGGTGTTAGGTCCTCTATGTCATCCTATCCACATCAGCTTCTTACTGGGTACTCCATACTTTCAGCCTTGTGCCACATCTAAGCTGCACTTAGAAAATCAACTATACACATCAGCTTAGAATTAAAATTTAACCATTCTTGAACATGTAAGTCATGGTTAGTCTTAAACCATCTTAAATCACTGTAATTTATTTTTGTTCAATAAAAGTTAATAAATAAAAAAGACATTACTTTTGCTGCTCACTAAATAATTTATGTTGTAATGTTTTTTCTTTTATGGATAGTTTTAAATCTGGATGTAAAAATATTTCTGCACCCACTAGTAATCCAGCAATCAATCTGGAAAAACAATTCAGTGACATATATTAATATATGGTAATTTTCTTAGGCCCCAAATTTGAACAATACTGGATGATTTTTCTGTTTGAGGTAGGAAGAGGTTGCAGGACATATTGGTCAAAACATAAGAATAAAAACAAATCAAGATTATTACTCTAAACAATTTCTGAAATAGTGACCTTGACTGTTTTCAGACATTATTCCCTCTCATTTAGATTATTTACAGTCAGACTAATATCTTCATCTTTGTTGTCACAATCACAGCATTTTGGCTATTGTTTTTCAGGTATCTATTAATCCAAGTTACATGAACAACAGGATGCAAGCAATCTACTCTTGTGGATTGAATAAAGTGTTCAGTTTGAAGATTACTCAGATTGGCAAATACCTGAAGAAGAGCAGAGATCATAACAGCTGAAATGTTGTGATTGTTACAACAAAGATAAAGATATTAGTCTAGCTAAATATTGATTAAGTTCTCATTCCAGAAATTCTTCTTCCTGCTTTGGATTTCTCTTTGGGATGAGTTTCTAAAGAAGGATAGTTAAGGGTCTCTTTTAATTTTCAGATTTGATGAATGAATTTACACTTTAACTACTTGACGACTGGAACTAGCAAGATAGAAATTCTACAAGTAAGCATGATATATAAAATTATTATTTCTTTGATTGCAGTCCCAACTGACATTTTTTACTAGTCTTATCAGTTTAATATAGGAATTATATAAAATAATCTATAAATCTTTATATAGTAACACAATAATGGGTTGGAGGTAATGTGTTACACATTTGTGCTTGCATGAAAACAACTAAGAAATATATATTCTTTATACACACCTAAGTGACTTGGGAATTATTCAGATAGGCTCATCAATATCAAGGAGACCAAACTGTAGCCAATGTGCAACCCACTGATACTAAATTCATAATGAAATTCCTTTTCAGCATTAAAAGCAATTATTTTGTAATAAATCTCTGTGTCTTTTCATTGTGGTTTTCAAATATATCAAGATAATCCCATTCTTAGGTTGAGTAAGTTCGACCACCTTTGACAAACATGCATGACTGACAAAAGAACAGATGTGATCCCTTTTCATGCACAACTAAACTAAAATTATTATCTCCGTACACACACAACTAATGCTAAAACTAAATCTGAAACAACTTATTTATTTGTAATTGATATTAAAGACAGTTTGACACTTCAAATTCATGCTTAGATCTCATAATTACAACCTATGTTTGCATTGTAACCAGCAGTTACTGTTAACAATTTCTTTTAAACTATTTTAATAAGGCTTAAACTGTTGTTCATTTTTTAGGTCCTGTGGTATATGCAAAATTCAGTTGGATGTTTGTTGTGTGGTGAACCAAAATAGTTCAGTGATGATTGGGTTGGTGCTGACAAAATCTAGTCACAAACAATTTGTGTTGGTTCATTCATGTGTAAATGTGTGCCAGTCTGTTGTCAGTAAGTTGTGATTACTACTTCAACCAAAACCTAAAATTACTAATATTTAGAAGTGGTATTTTTATTACTCTTTAAACTTCTACTAACAATACCCTTTTTGTTTCCACCTCCATTGCAACCCAAATGATACAAATAATTACCATTAATAATAATAATAATAATAATGATCTAAATAACTAAGTACAGATGTAGGTAATATTAATGTATATGACATTCTTGACTAATTTTTTTTCTTTTTTATTCACATTTAAAAAAAAAACAAAGATTTTTTTTTTTGTATCAAAATGTTTTTAAATTGCATGTGACGTTATCATTGTTCATGGTTATTTTGTACAAACAACAAAAAAATATATTGTTTGTGCCTTTTTGTTTTTCTACTCCAGCAAGAGTTGTATTCCCCTTGCATTTACTCTACACAGTTTTGGTTGTATTTAGACACTTACAAACCCCCAAATGCTAAGAGCCTTCTCAAAGCTGCCTTAGTACACTGATTATAGTCTTAGTTTTAAAAAATATATGAATTAATTAAATTCAAAAATCATTAGTAAAAAATAATTGATAGCCCTGTGCAATTTTATGACTCTTTGTTCCAATTCCTTTATCAAGGTAATCAAACACTAACTTATAATATTGTGTATTGAAAGTAATTTGCATTGTGTTGCTATGTATTGAAAATAAGACATCTTGTAGTTAATCACTTTGTATGTTTTCATAAGTTCTTTATTGTTTCGTTTTTAATATTCTTTTCATTGTTAAAATGTTATTGCTGTAACTTTTTTTAAATTATAAATTTCTAATCAAGTGATATTTTTAAATCTTGAAAATAAAATTATTTTCATTACAACAGTGAAAATAAAATTTTGTTGAAATAATACTATTTTGTGCTATTAATTTGATCCTTTTAGACAGTTTTCAAGTTTTCCACCTGTAAAATCTTTTCTGTCAAATTTAAGATTGCTGTTTAAATGTGGACATGTTTTTCCTCCCTCACCCTCTACCAAAAAAAGAAGGGGTCTTATATCGTAACAACTTATAGTCATGTCCATTTGAGTTAATTGGTGTAAATAATCAAGGGAAGTAACTGATAAAAAATTTGTAATATGCTTGGTGTGAAAACAAAACAAAAAAAAAGGTGGTGGCAAAAGTTTTCTTTCTAACTCGAAATAAAACTTGTATTGGTAAAACATTGGATCTAATGCTGAAAATTATTGCTTTGTTGTTATTGCCGCAATTCTTAAATTTTGTCTGTAACAACGAGCAGAGAAACAAACTATGAAAATGTCAATTTCAAAACCAATGTTTGGTTACCCATGGTTTTCTCTCTTTTTTTAAAAATCAAAATTGCTTTCTTATAAAAAAAAAAAGTAATGATAATAATAATACCATTTTTTATAAAACAGTAAAAATAAAAAAAAGATTTTAGCTGGTAGCTAAAATTGGAAGAGATGTGCTATAGATTTTAAAAGACTGTTCATCCTCCCTGGGGTAAATTAGTGTCTATATCTGTACATAAATCAAATATAATACATACAAACACACATATGTGTATGTGTCGCTGTAAATTTTGATATTGAATTGAGTGACCTTTTGTGAGATGATTTTCTTGTGTGACCGACTTCACACTGCAAAGGGAACTAACTCTTGCTGATCCGTGTTTGTGGCGTATCTGATTGTCTAGTGCCAAACTCAATAAAAATCACCTTCACAGGTTTTCTTTCAATCCTTATTGTTTCATTGATTGAGCTCTTTTTTTTCTTTCAGTCATCAACACAAAAACAAGACAATTATTTTTATCTTTTTTAGTTTTTTAATATTTTCCTGTTTTTAATGAATTCCTGTATTTTTGTTTTGTTTTTAAACTTAACACCAACAAATGCAAAATTTTTACTTTTTATTGTTTTGAAGCATTTCTTTATTTTTACCATCGTCTCAAAAAAAGTATTTCGCAAAAATTCCCATTTTTTTCTTCAAGGTGATCGTCTATTTCTGTTTTGTTCAATATTTTCTATTTGGGATTTTTAAAGAAATAGTCAGATAATAAAATCCTAAATAACATTAAATGTTTCTGCTTACTAATACACACTCGTTTGTAGTCAAATTTATCCATTTAATAAAAAATATTTACTGAAATATGGATTATTTTTCTGCCCACCCACATGTACGTGCATTTTCCCTGCCCGACCCAAACAATAAAATACAATCTCTAAGTGTTTTTCCAAAGATTGAGTTGTTATTCTTTATTTCCTTTAAGTTTCCTCTGCATTTGGTACAAGAAAAAAATCATTTGGATACTATTAATTCTTGCTTTAGATATGAAATCTTCTTCTCAAAATGGCAACCTTTAGTTTTATTAGCATTATTTAATAACATTGAAAAAGACTTTATTATTCATCTTCCCTTTTTATCTTGATAAACCATTCTGTTTAATTTTGTCTTTAATCAGGGCAAAGAATTTTTTCTTTCTCTTAATTTATAAATAAGCTATTATACATTAAAATGATGATCAACACTATCTGATGAATTACTTAAATGAGACTACCCCAAATTTGTTACTTTGATTATTGCATTTCAGCTGGCCAGTCATTCAGACTTTCTCAGATGTGCAACATCATATGTGATAATCTTTCCCCTGCATGAATTTTCACTTCACTGGTTTAAGTGATGCCAAACATCTATCTTGGAATTTTATTTTTATTAATTGATGCCCCTGAAGGCGGCCAAAGAGCCAATCAGCTGAATTGTAGTAGCCCAAATATTAAAGATTAGGTTATGAATCTTAATAAATAACACCAACAGAATTTCAGGTAACAGATTACTCAAACTTTTCAGTTCACACACCTCTCTGGTCTTTTGCACAGGAGTAGAGGTTTATCACTTGTTCCCTGTTTAGGATTAGGTTTCTAGTTTCTTCTAAAGTCTTTTCATTCTCTTTAACTTCCAGTAACCCCTTGCATCTTAGTGGCATTTTCACCTTGCTTAGGGTGAATTAATTAAAAACAAAAATGTTAATATTCAAAAGAAAGCAACTTCTACAGCCCTGCCTACCTGTTTCCCTTCATTCTTCTGCAAGATTTAAAATATCAAGCCATGATCCAAAACTACTTTTCAAGAATAGTTCTAAAACTCTTTCCCACTCTTTTCAACCCTAGCAATCCTTAATAATAATTTTTAAAAAAAACTTTCTTTTCTTTGTATTATGCAGTATTAAAAATAATTTGGTACATTTTTGCTCAGCCTTGCTTTTTCTAATATGAATAAATTATCTCATATGGAGAGTTTGGTCACTGTAATTAATATCAGATGAGCAACTGCTTTTACATTAAAACAAAATTAAATATACTGAATTTTACAAGGTTCTATATCTTCAATAATATATCCATTTGAAAATTTTAAGAGGTCCTTTTGCTTAATTCTGCAATAAGGAACTTTGACTTGCCTCCTGCTTCAGTTGCTCAAACAGAAATGAATCTATAAAGAACACAATAAAAGAGATCACACTAACTGATCCACAGCTTCACAAAGGTTTCAGCTTATCTTCCCACCCTAACCAAGAATTTTATTTCTATTAAAATATCTGTCCCCAAGAGCTAACTGTTTTTCATTTCTTCTCAAACTCTTTAGAGCTTATGATTTACACATTCTTCAAATCAATTCCATGACAAATTCTTTAAACAGAAAATAAATCTTCAGCTGAAGCTTAACACACATGATCTGAACAAAAAAATAAATTCTTTCAACCAAGACAAAACTTGAAATCTATTTTCTGCTTTGGTCTTTGGATATTATTTTTTTGTTTAGGATTTTTTGCTTTGTTCCTTTAGTCTGTAATAAAACGTTCAAAAGAGAACAATAAAATTTCCAATTTCCTTCTCCCTAAAACTTGTGAACTATTAAGAGAAACATAGGACACTTAGTACAGCAAATGACATTGGTGACCAATCCAGAACAGTGAACACATAAAATGTTCAGTATCTGGTTCCTTAGGATTTGAAGAAAAAAAATGTATACCTACCCAAATCTTTTTCCTCTTATTAATTTATTTTTATTTAACATGGTTCAGAATCTTTGTAGTCAAATGAACTGAAATGTTGTGTTGACTTGAACATATTTGTTTCATAAAAGGCTGTGACAACTAAAATTCCATCTCTCATTTCAATTATTAAAAACAACTACCAACCATTTCCTCATTTTTTTCTCTTACTGTTTTGTGTTACAGTAAAAGACTTTTTCCTTATTTATTTGTTCAGTTTCTAATCAATAAAACAGTTGGCTTTACATGTTGCATCTATAAAAGTGTTGAACGATTTCTGCTTGATAAATGTCCCTTGTGAATACAACCATAACCTGATTAAAAAAAATATCAATAACAACCTAGAGGAAAAAAACATTTTTTCCAACCTTATTAAAAGACTATTGTCGGTTTCATTAGTCATTCAAGTCAAAGAAAAGTTTTAATTGAAAATTAAGAAAAACTTTTCATTATAAAGTCGTAAATAACCATTTTATATTTTGAATTACTTCCCTTGATTTTCCTTTTCCAAGCTTTTCTTTTCATTATTTTTTTCATTAACTTTTTCTTTGTAATTAATTCAGTTCCTCTCTAACTATATTTTGATTGTATTCAATATTTTTTATAGCAATAATAACAAGAAACACAATAAAAGTAAATATTTAAATCTTTTGTATTAGAAGGGGGAAAAACTCTTGACTTAACCAGAATTTGAACTGTAGATTTTATGACCCAACCCTATAATTTTAACACTGAGCTAACCTCTCAAGATGAGAAATAAAAATAATTACCTCCTGATTTCATGTTTAAATGGTCTTTTAAGCAAACATGTTTTAACAGTCTCTCTCTCGGTCTTTACATCTGAATATCTAATCTCTCTACATGCATCTGCCTTCACAAGATTAAATTTCTATAAGAAATTCAGCAAAGAATTGAATGTTTAATTCATATTAAACAGCATTCTGGTTTTAGTAAAAACAGCTTGAAACGTGTCAATCTTATTTATTAACAAAATTCTTGTTATATTTTCAGAATAATTTTAATAACTGGCAAGTTTATTACAAGAATTAAATTTAGATTTTGGACAGACACATCCCCACTTCCAAACACAAGCAAGCATGCACACACACACTCACTGTGCCCAATAAGTTTAAAAAAAAAAAACACTAAAAATAAATTTAAAAGAAACAAATTCTTTTTTCAAGGAATTATGAAATATCTGCCAAACACAACTTTTTAATTAAAGAAATAGGAAAAGTAATAAATAGAAATAACTATTTTGTTAATTTTATTATTTAGGTTAAATTTTATTTTAATTAAAAATCTTTCCCAGCAAATAAGCAGCTAGGATAGCTTGGATAAATTTTTGTACAGTGCCAACTTGTTTTATTGCTGTATGTAAATCTTATGCTTTTATTATAAATAAATACTAATACACACACACACACACACACACACACAGACACACACATATCAAAGCATGCCAAACTATTCAACTGAGTTTCTTTTTAAGTCTGTATTTCCTAAGTGACACTTTTCGGTTGTTAATCAGTGATCTTTACTCTTTTATTATTCTAACATTTATTATTTCTTTATTATTAGAGTGAAAACCAAATGACCTCCTTCACAAAGTTCTCTGTCTCCCCCACGCCATGATTGATTTGTTGTTAATAAAAGAGATTTACTGAATTAAAGAATTTCTCTTTTGCCTTTTCATTCTTCAGTGTTGGCTTGTTAAGATTCAAATTGTGAAAGGAATTTTAAAAAGAAAAAGAAAGAAATACAAACTACATGTTGATTTCACAAGTATTGAATGATATTTAAGCTTTGTTTTCTATAAATCAAGTTGCTTAGAAAAAGTCAATTTGGTGCATATGGCCTCATTGTGTAAGTATTTCTCAAACTCCTAAAATCCTTTCTATAACAAATTCCTTTGTTATGTCATTATGTCAAGAGAATAGAAACAAAATTAGGCAAACACTGATCTTTATGCCTGCAAAAAAACAGTGTCAAATGCCATCATTTTTATTTTAACTACCTTCACTCTTCAGCAATGTTTATTATTTTAAAAAGTGATGATTATAAAAAACTTAAACATGTGGTGAAAGAATGACAAGGGTGAAAAGTTAATTTGCAAGAATAATTTCATATTTACATTTTAAAATAAATACAATGCAATATTTTTCATTTATCAATTTATAAAAAAAGAAATATGAAAGCAATTTCTTTATTCATAAATTTATAAGTATTTCCTAAATTTTCAAAATATGTTAGTCAACTATAAGTAAATTCTTATTTACCATTTTATAAAGTTTGATTCAATTGGCAATTAACCAATGTTTTGCCAACCATTCCAATAAACAATCTAATAGTGTTTATTATTTTTGTTGTAAATTCTCAAGAATTAAAAAAAATTATAAATTCGCTTTTATATATTGAGTTTTATTACAATTCTAATCATCACTTTTTAAAACAAACATTTCCGAAGAGTGGAGGTAGTTAAAATAATAGTGATGCCACAGGAAAAGCACTCTTTATGTAGGCCCAAAGGTTCATGTTTGCCCCAAATTATTTGTATGTAATTGTTTTAAAATTAATTTTGGAAATAACTGAATGGTATTTATCTAACTTTATGAAACTTTTGTTTCTGGTGTTGCTTTTATCATAACACCTTACCACTGATAATTTTTAAACTAAAGACTGAGTGTAAATTCAGAAAAAGAAAAAAAAAATGCATGAGACTTGAATTCATACTTCTCCCCACAAAAATAGCTTACTATGCTTAGATAGCAATATCAGTAGCACTAAAGTTGCAAAACGTTCATTTAAAGAAAATATAATTTAGATCCAAATATTTAAATAGAAATGAAGTTGCTTGCTTAAAAAATTTTAAGCAAACCATATAACTTGTCCTTGACCAATTTTTGTCTATATAATTTAAGCTGTAGATATTTTAGAAGCCACTATAGACATTCATATTTTTGTTTATTTGGTGCATAAAGTTAGTCATGCATTTATCCATAAATAACAATTGCATCTAAAAAGAAAAAAAAATGTTACATTTATACTAAGGAAATTTTTCATGAAAAGAAACAATGGAATACATAAAATTTGTCTGAATTTTCTATTTATTCATTTGAACCAGTTTGCTTGTCTTTGTTGTTTTAACACAAAGTTTTGACCATTGTTGTCTTCGGCATGTTCAGGAATACCAAATGGTGAGTGGGGGGATTTTGAACTACAGGGCTTTATTGTTTTCTTCAACTGTTAGGTTTAATTTCCTGCTCAAGGATTTCAGGATTTATAATTATCAATTCTTCTTTAAAATGTCAATCTGTTTCTCCAAGAAACTACACTATTTTAGTTTGGGATTGAATTTATGATATCCAGGAAAATCAGATGTTTTACCAGCATTTATATCAACCTAGCTATGTCCGACAATAAAGACAGAAAAATACTTGAACAAAAGAATCATTGTACACTACATTATTCAGACTATTGTCCTCATCTTCATTGCCATTTTCATGACGTTTCAGCCATAGTCATGAGTTGCCTTCCTTTAACTTAACTCCCAGTTATTTGTTCACCACTGCTATAGCCTGGTATCAAACTCACAACTTTTTGGGTCACATCACTGGAACTAACCAATGTCTAGGCATCTGTCCTTAAATTTTAGGACTTATAAACTTAATGTTTCAGTAACCATTTTTTAACCAAAGTTCATATTGCAATTTTTTGATAATGATTTTCTCTATTATTTTTTTTACCAAAGCTCATATTGCAATCTTTTTTTTTTTTTTTTGTATTCATTTCTTTGCTTGGTCGGCTTAGATTTTTGCCATCTAGTATATGTGCTTATTCATTAGGTTTACGTAGATTCCAATGGTGTTCTCTATTATTTCAACTTTGTCCCCCCCCACCAAAAAAAAAAAAATTACAAAAGAATCATTGTACACAGATAAAAAATAATTCTAGCTCTTAAAAATATACACTAGAGAAAATCATTAGCATAACTTAGGGAGTTAAGTTAAAGGGATATAACTCATGACTACCAGAAGTGGCTTTGCACAAGAAATGAGAATGATATACCCCAGTGATCCTAATAAAGGGTTCAGTTCGAAATTCCCAGCACCTGAAGAAGGCTGGAGCATACGACGATGTAAATGTCATGAAAATGGTGGGACAATAGTCTGAATAGTGTAAATACTACCTTATCTGGGATGTATAGACAAAGAATCATTGTATAATAAACTATTTTATTTACACTTAGTGAAAGAACATTAATTTTTAAGAATTTGGTTTGTGTTATGACTTTAAAATTTTATTTTTTTATAAGTAATTAAAGGTCTTTTTTAGATAATTCAATTGTATGTTGAATGAAGACTGGCCTCTTGAGTAAAACTCTAAACTAAATTTAAATTTTTAACACTGAGGAAAGGCATGAACACTAGCTTCATTGTATCTCTCTTTTTACACTAAATACATATCTTCCAGAGCATTATAATTTCTGACCCACTAGAAAATTATGGACAAACATCTCAACCACACTATTCGGTTCACACTCCACCCACGTCTATTGAACAGGGGAAGAGGCTCCCTTGTTTCTTGTTTAGGATGTGGTTTCCGGTTTTCTCTTTTCCAATCTTTTCACTCGTTATTTTTTTTCAGTTGGAGTAGATAGACTAAACTATCGCCCGGTTCACACTCCACCCACGTCTATTGAACAGGGGAAGAGGCTCCCTTGTTTCCTGTTTAGGATGTGGTTTCCAGCTTTCTCTTTTCCATTCTTTTTACCCTTACATAGCCCCCTGCGCATCAGTGGTGTTATCACCTTGCTTGGGGTGATATGATTAAAAAAAAAAAAAAAAAATAGCAATGATACATGCTTCAAGAAAAGAGAATGTAAAGAAAGTTTCAAACAAATAAGTAATTTGGTTAGAATCTACTCAGGTGTCATGAAGAAAAAGCAAATTCATTTTCAGAATTGGAGAAAAATGCTGTTTCAAAATTATCAAATGTTGTTTGAATTTGCAGCAATTGAAATTTATCCTGCTGTGAACATCACTTTCTTGTAACTAAACTGCATCAAAGAAATGAAAAGAATGAAGTTTCTTTTATGGTAACCAAAATCTGACTGAAAAGACAAGATAATATGAGTTTCCTAAACTGTCCAATAAGCTATTCTGAATTTTATCACTATTTAACCAATGTGTTCTTCTGCCTTCCTCATTAACCAAAATGTATCAGTAAAACCAAACAGGAAGTGAATATTAGTCTAACAGCTTGTTGAATAATGATAATGGTTCATCCTTAAAGGTAGTACCAAGGTAGCTTCACTTATTGGCCTACTTCTACTCCAACCTACACACCCAGTCAAAAAATAAATAAAATAAAGTTTACTTTAATTTAATTTTTTTTTTCACACGTGTATTTTTTTAAGAGCTAGAATTATTTCTTCTCTGTGTAAATTATTCTAGGTAGAATTACTCTTTTGTTAGAAAGCCCAAATTCCTCCCTGGTAGAAAAAAGCTTTGAAAGCTGTTATAAAATTAATGTTCTGCTCCGAGCATGGTATAAACAGCACAAAACAAGGAGAGGTAATTAAAAACAAGGGACGTAATTTTTTTTAAAAATTATGAGTTATGTTAATCTCACACGACCAAATAAATAAATTTAGAATTTCAACAGTAAATATATTAGATTTGGTCTGAAAATAGATATTTTAATATCTAAAGCTTATCTTTCTACAATTCTGGCAAATATCTATAATTGATTCCCAGGATATTAAGGGCAGTTGTGATAGAGTAAATAAGTCATGTAGCAGGTAAGTAAATAATTAGTTTAATTTCCCATTTTATTGATCGAAGGACAAATTAATTTCTTTCTTGTAGTAAACTAGTGATTTGCTAAGTACAGTTTAGATGCAACATAAAGCTGCAAAGTATGGAGCACCCACTTATTAAAAGGATAAAGTGTTTGATTCATTAAAAGTTCACATTAGCATAAACATGGTTGGTTTGAACTTACATGTAAATTTTGTTAAGTCTTTGATCCCTACAGTATAAATAATGAGATTAATACCAATTAGAAAATAATGTCTATATTCAATTATAGATAATAAGACTATGATCAATTCAGAACAGATTTCCTGTGAGTTCTATATTAAAACTAAAAAATTAGTGCAATTTGGTGTAGGTAGAATTGTGAGATGTAACTAATGAAGCAAGTAAAAATATTGTTTAGGCATGCTATTTCCTTTAGGAAAGGCATGAATCCAGTTGCCCATGCATTAAAAACTTTCCATTTTGTGTGTGTGTGTGTGTGTGTGTGTGTGTGTGTGTCTTTTTTATGAAAGAGTTTATGACAATATGAATATTTTTTTTTTTTATTAAGTGTAGTTTTCTCTAGCTCGTATTCCCCACCCAACCATAAGGAGAGAAAAGGATGTAAAAAAAAAAATCGTGATGAAGCCACTTGACATGAGCATTGAAGCTGCCAAAGATATTTGCAGATAAATGTATGAGGGCCATATCTATATTGTCAGATATTCTATCAAACAAGCAATGATCTTGAGAAGGGGAACAATAAACAAAGATAACTAACCAGGCTTAATAATGGAAGTTGGAAGCACATATAATAACAATTCAGAGATTTTCATAAACTTAAATACCGAGATCATCCATTTGGATCCTAGAATCCTTTCAAAGGAGTGGAAGTTAGTATTCATATAGGTGAATGTTTCAAGAGATAATATTCTACACTGCAAAAATTGGTACAAATGCAACTAATTTTCGAGAAAGGAAGGTTGAGGGTTTTTTTTTTTTGCATATTGCTTTAATTTTATTTTCATTAATTGTTGTAGTGATATGATAAACTTTCTATTGAATTTAAATTGTGATTATTTTAATATCTATTGATCAAAGGACATTCAAGATAAGAGGTTTCTTTCAATTAAAAAAAAAAAAAAAAAAAAGGTTTATAACTTTTTTTTAATTTTTTTCTAGGAAATTAATTTTACCTACTACTTTGTAAAGTAGTTTGGATTTTCCAGCTCATTTCCTTTTGATAAGAATTAACAAAACTTATATGAATACAGATTAGGTTTAACCTTGAGTGATAGATAACTATATACTGGGGGATACATAATGAAGTTGGAAATTAGTATATGTGGGTGAGATCTTAATGGTCATCTCTCAAAAGAAACTGATATAAAACCAATCACTCATGACAATTCCAAATAATTTAATTGAATACAGTATCATCCATTATGCAGGTTACCAGGGACATGCCTCCCTTAGCAACACACTAGGCTAGAATTGAAAAATCATTTACTGGCAAGGAAAGGTCTAACCTATCAACAACAATTCAAGTTCAGCCAGGATCAGATGATTTTAGGGTGCATTTCATTTTAAAACCATGCAAATTTCAATGCTGTCTGGTACATCAACTTGGTTGTGATGCTATTGCACATTTAGGATACACCTTTTATTGGACTTGACTAAAGAAGAAAAGACAACATGGAGGTGAAATTGCAATGCACAAATCATTAGATCTTGTAATTGTTAACATCTGACACCAACTAGAAAGTCTGTAAATTCTTAATCCTATCAGCTTATGCCCAAAAAGAAAGAAAAGGCTTAAAAAAAAAAGAAGAAGTTCTACATAAGCTCATGTTGCGTGTACTAGGAGAAAAAAAACCCAGAAAATTGCATTAATGGAGATTATAATGCTGTCTCTAGACTTTGAATGCCACTGCTCCTTTGATAATAAGAAATCACCATTTAAGACAAAAGCCTCAATAAAGCATACTTGGAATATCTTTTTGAATAACAAAAATTTAACCTCACATGGTTTTATATCTCCCTGAAATACCAGATCATATAGCACACAGTCCAGATAAAATCTAGAAAAAGATTTTCTTTAGCATTTTAGACTCTTTGGTTAGTCAATTTCTCATATGTTAGGGTTTATAACTCCTACTTGTAACAAAACTGACAACAAAGAGTAAAATTCTGTGATAAACTGCTGTCCAAACTGATATCTTTAAATCTTGACCAAAACAACAGAGGGATCAAATAATGTAGTCATATCTTCATTATCCAAAGAATGAGACCATTCCAAGAATGCTTAAATGGAAAAAGATATGCCTGTGAGATGATAATCCTCATTTGAAAAGATTGGTAGAAGAAAGGGACAAACTGAAGAGAAGGAAGAATATAAAACAACAAAGAAAATAAAATGCTCTGAGAAGCCAATATCTCCAGAAAATTGAAAACCAAATTAATGAAGCCAAACAGTACAGACAATGTATTGAAATGTGGAGAAATGCAAAAATTCACAATAAAATCATGCAATTGAAACCAGAACAGAAGAAATGTCTTGGTCCCAAAGAACAAATGGCATCACATTTTAATCAATTCACTCTAAGCAATGTGATAATGCTTAGAGCGAAGGGGGGTTAGTGAAAGAGAATGAGAAGACTTTAGAAGAAACTGAAAACCCAATCCTAAATAGGAAACAAGGAATAAACCTCTACTTTTGTTCAAAATACCTAGGAGGAGTGTAAACTGGATGATAGACAAATTCCTTTGCGATAAGAATGATCTTGGAATTCGTAAAAAAAAATTTTTTTTCTAAGTGTTCAATGAAATAGGAATCAAGGTAAACCTTTCCAAAAGAGAAACTATGATCTGAAATTGAGTGATTGCACCTATCTATGGATCTATTGGAAATTCAGGATGTGGAATCAAACACTTCACGGGCTCTGCTAGGGGTAGTTTTGCCCAACACAAGTTGCTACAAAACCAAAACATTAACCTAAAAACTGTATTTTAGTCATGTTCTTAAATAATCTCGAGTTTAAGACTTTCATATGGATGTCATGCATGGTGCCAATCTTGTTCACAGCTGTATCCAATTGCTTTTTTAGGTCAATGGCCAAAAATGGCTTTGAGGAAATGAAGCATGTAGGTTTTAGCAATGATCACCTTTCAAGACTTGTGAACTTTCATTATTGATTTACAAAGAAAGAACTGTATAAAATAACAAAAACCACATCACTTAGGGACTTTCAACAGTGGCAACAACTAAACTGGATAGAACATGTAAGTTGAAAAGTAAATAATGATATGATCAAGATGGTGATGTTACACACACACACACACACACACACACACACACAACAAAGAGGTTAGGAAGGAAGCTTACATCAATACTGGAAAGAATGATAGCAGTGAACTTGAGAAACTTATTTTTCTGAAAATTGTTATTATGGAAAGATTTTATAAATTTCAGCTGACAATAACACTGGCTGCTTGATTAATGATTGTCAAATGTTTCCTTATAAGAAAACAGCTAATATAACCATTACCATTTATTGATCACATGAGAAAAATATCTAATTTTACAAAATGCAAGAAAAATTTCTGTTTGAACCAAAAAATAATTATAAATTTTTATAGAACAAGAATTTCTACCATAGATTAAGATTTCATTTTTTTTTCTTTTTGATAATCACTTTACAATAAAGTGAAAATTGAAAGCTGACTTGAGGACATATCTTACAAAGATATCGTCACATTCTTTTATCAATTGCTAAATTTGTGGTACTTAAGTAATGCCAGCCTCGAACTTTCCTAATGTCTGAAGTTTCAAGTATTTTCCTCATTTCATGCATTATCCATATCTTCAATATTTTGATTAGTGCACTTTGCCTGCTGGGCTTGGCAGCTGCCTTCTAATAATTATTTTCTTTACTTTTCTATGCTCATTAAGTGCCAGTTTTCTCTTTCGCCAGGTAGGAAGTGAAATCTGAGAATAAAAATGTTTGATCAGTATTAGGTATTAGTGAAGAAGGCCAACAAACCCTGAAATGTAGTTATCAAAACAACAAATGTGAAGATATTAGTCTGAATAATCAATAATACAAGAAAGTTTGTAATTTATGGCCTATTCTTTTGAGAAAGGTGACAAAGCTATTTCTTTTTTTCGCTAGTAAAGAATGTTATACTGAAGTCAACCAGAAAATGTCTTCTATTTTCCTGTACAAATTTATGTGAAAACAAAAAAGACAAGACATTAAAGAATTTTAAAAAATATTTATTGGATTTTCTTTCTGGGCTCCACAGCAGCTGCTGCTGGGAGGAGATCTGACTGTAAGTGCTTTCAATATATCCAATGGCACAAAGAAGAGTTATAAAGTTGGTCATCTCTAAAGAAGCTAACCATTTTAAACTCAAGGATGGTGGGGGATTTCTATTTAAGTGAACACACTCACTTTTCATTGTGTAGTAACACGTGTATACACACAAACACACACACAGGCACACATTGGGACACAAATGTTTGTTTTTCTTTTTTTTTTTTTTTGTTATTTCCAAACAATTTCAAGAAATCTTTTTGTTATTATATAATCCCCCCCCCTTCATATCTGTGTGTGTGTTTGTTTGTTTGTTTGTTTGTTTGTTTGTTTTATTTTTCTCTCTCTTATACAAAGAAAAACATCATGGTCTGGGTTAGTTCGGGCAGGATAAAGAAGCTAGAGTTTTTTTTTTGTTTTTTTTTTTTGAGGGAGGGAATCTGATGCCTAGAATTTCTTATATTGCACAGCCAAAACCCACATAATGAGTGGGAATTGATTTCTAGTTTGTTAGAACACCCAGTGCACTTTGGTCAGAGGGAGAAAAAGATAAGAAAAAAAACATAAAACAGAGCCAATTACACTAACACTTTCTTATCCATTCACTGACAAAAAAGGAAAAAAATTAGCTACAATTAATATCACATTTGGCTAAAAACTGCTGTCATGGCAGTTGCCATAAGCACCACACACACTTTCCTATAGCAAAATCATTTTTGTCAGTTACCTTAATAAAAAAACAAAACAAAAAAAACACAACTACTATAGTCTGAATCAACCCCTATTAGATAACTTTTATAACAAAATAAATGAAAGGAGGTGGATATTCTAAATTATGACCTTTGTCAGGGAGGGAATGATAAATAGTCGCCAACAATTAGCTCACCCTGCAAAGGGAGGGTTGAAAAAAAAAAAAATCAAATCAGAGTTCAGGTCCCCTAGATATAATAATTAAAACAATGAAATTGAGAAAATTTGGGGAATTTGGCAGAAAAAGTTTTGTTTTGTTTTCTTTCTTGCTTGCTTTCTTTCACAAACACACAAAAAGTTGTGAGTGCAAACTAAAGGCAGTGATTATTAAAATCACCTGAAAAATTCAGATCGCACCAAATGTTTCTTCCTCATTAAATGTATGTTAATATTTAATCATGCTTACCTTAGTCTAGGACAAGACCAAACATAAGGAAAAAAATTAACAGAGGAGTGATAGGAAAATAGTTTTGCACTTTTCAATTCAAATGGGTGGCCTGCCTTAAAGATCGGCATTTAAACTTTTGGCTTTTAGCTGATCTTAAACATTGGCCATTAGTGATGGCAGAGAAATAAGCAACTATCTCAGCTACCAAGCAGACCCTTGATATTTGAATTTAGGAACAATTTCTACATGGAATTAGTAGCAGTTACAAACAAGCTAACTGATACATATATTCCTGATCTACCCTAGAAGAGCAGTGTGTGTTGTGGTGGGCAGGAGTTAAACTCTCTTAAATTAGTGGTCTAAAATCACAGAGACAATTTTACCTTTAATGGAAACCTTTGTTGGGAACGAGGAAGAAGAGGTAAGAGATAAATATATAAAACATTTTATTATTTATGGACACATACACATCTATACAGACTCCAAACTATCATAGAAAATGCACATCAACACTGTATTGAATACACATCCTACATCCAACCATGAAAGGAAAAAAAAGTTCTTACAGAAATAACTGCATGCACAAATGCCTGTCTCTACATCTTTCTATGTACACAGATTTGTACATTGTCCACATTTATTTACAACATTTAGCAAACATCCATGCACACACGCATCTCATCTGAATGTTTTTTTTTTTTCTTTCTTCACACAATGACAGTTCTATTGATCGGTCATGCTGAGATAAATTTTTGTAATGACCCACACTAAGTCCTGCACTCAAACTTGACCTTTCATTGATGAAGACTATTTCATTTATAGTTTTTCTTTACAAGAATTATTACTGGATGAGAATTATGGAAAGTGTATGTATATATATATATATATATATATATATATATATAAACGCAGTCATATGTTGATTTCCATTTACTTAAAAAAAAAAAACAAAAAAAACTGAAGAACCAGCTGCAATGCATTTTATGATTCAGTTGTTGTCCATTAAGAATTTGTAAGCGCGCAATTTTTCTTTTTCTACTGAACATGTGGATTGTCTCTTTCAATAAGCAGCAAATAAAAGAAAAAAAAAACTTTTTCTGTTACCTGTATTTTTTTTTCATGGCATGAACAAATAGGTCTGGTTGATTGACTATTGTAATAAAGTCTCGTTGATTGCTTCAGCTGCTTTTCTTTATTCTGTGTCAACTAGTACACATATACACAGTAGATTCACCAAATCACAAAAAGAACTTTTTTTTTATGTTAAATGGAAGTCAACCTTATAACAAATGAAATTTTTTTTAATTGGCAAATTTCCAACCTTCATGAATTGTTCAAGTTTGAAAACTTTCCTTAAAAAAACCCCAGAAATAACAAGTGAACAGGAAAAATAAAAAAAACATGGTTACAAAATATATTTTTTCGCCTTGAAAGGGAAAATAAAATCAAAAGGTAAAAAGATTTTCTCTCAAACAAAACAAAGACAGAGCAAATTAAACAAAAAGAAAAAAAAAAAAGAAAAAAATTTTTTTTTCCTTTTCTTTAACACATCTAAATTGGAAAAGAATTTTTTTCTCTCATTGTTGATTGATTTTTTAAAAAATGTGATTTGAAAAGCATTTTGTTAGTTTCCAAAAAAAAAGCATCAAAAGAAAATTTAAAAAAAATTATTTTCTCTTATCTGCAAATAAATCTTTCTATAATTTATGTTTGCATTTTTAATATTTTAGTCACTTTTACAATAATCATTTGCCATAATTCTTAGTCATGTGGCTTCCAAAGGAAAAAAAAAAATCTTGCAAAATATTTCCATTTAAAACTTAATGTCTGTATATTTTTTTTTCTTTTAACTTTCGCAGATTCCGTTAAATATTAAAGGCGTATCTATCGTAGATAATTAAAGACACGGTTGTTTTGAAGAGAGAAAAGCAAGACAGGACTACAGACAGTAGACCCCATTATCGTGGCTTTAAAAAAAAAAAATCACCAAAAAGGTAAACAAAGCAATTCATTGTCGTTGGATGTCTTTAATTCGAATCAAGGGAGATAACTATCTACCTATTGATTGGGACTTGGCATTTGTTGTTGAATTACTGACCGTTGTTGTTCGGAAACTAACAACTCCTCTTGTAATAAATGCATTGTAGCCAACAACGAGTCTTTCTCTTTATTTGACGTTAGCACCTCTTCTTCCAAATACGAGATCCTCTCAAGTAACTTAAGATTCTCACGTTCGATTGAGTCAACATGTTCCACACGGTCAGACAGAGAGAAATACTTTTCCGACACATGCTTAAGTTGTTCGTTTTCAGTCTGCAAACAAACCAACTCGGCCCGGAGTTGGTCTAACTTTTGCGAGGTTTCATCCTTCATTTCTTCCATGTTCTTCTCAAGTTCTATATTTCGCCTCCATAACTGTTCAATGATACGGTTGCTGTTTGAAATAGCAGCAGAGTGAGAAGCAGGAGTTTTCTCTTCCACTTTATCTGTATCTTCAGTCGCTATAATTTTTACGGGAATGTTATTGGCACCTGAAGTTAGAATTAGAAAAAATTAAAAAACAAAACAAACAAACAAACAAAAAAACAAAGTTTCAGTTGTATAAGCTTCAGGCCCGCAAGTACCTCCACAAATTCACTGAAAAATCAGCATAGCATGATGAAGCCTAGAAGGAAAAGGGCCACAAAAATTTAATAAAAACAATTTTTCCGTCAAATGTTTGAGCTTTCCTCTTCTTTACTTACAACAAAGTATTTTTAATTCTTTCTAACACTTTCGAAATTTTGTTAATTTTTTTTCATCAGCGAATGATCAAATTTTAACCAATTTTTTAATATGAATAAAAAAAATGAGTTTCATAAATAATTTACGAAACTCATTTTTTTTCCGGTAAAAAACACATTTTAATTTAGAAATTCTTGCAAAAGTAAATAATTGTCAGATTCTCAAGATTTATTCCCAGAATAATCAAATTATTTTAAAATTATTTTTATAAAATCTTAGTTTTTCTTTTTTTAATCACCCTTTCTACGAATTTCAAGAAATTAAAATTCTGTTTCAAAAATGTTATAAAATGCTGAACTCCTTGGGAATAAATAATCTATTTTTATTCATTCATTTATTTATTTATTTTTGCCTCAAACAGCCTTTTTTCCAAAAATCTGCTCCAAATAGTAAAATAAAAAACTGCAATAAGATCTGACATTATTAACATCTGTTACTCCGTTTTATTTTTTTTATGATGTCATCATTTTTAATTTCTTCCAGCGAGCAGAATAATGACAGTTCTGAGAATGTTATTACTAATTACTACCTTTACTTTCATATTGTTTAATTGATTGAATTTTAGTTTTCTGCATCATTTTTTGAAATAGAAGCGTGTAATTTTTTGTTATTGATTTTGGTTCTACCATGGCCGATATAACCTTTTTGTAACTTCAGCTTCTAATGATTCTATAACTATGAACAGAGTTTTCATCCTGTCTCTTAGATCATTTATGAGAATTAGTCATATAATTTTATTTTTTGTATTATTCACCATCTGTGCTCCCCACCCACCTCAGAATTCCTACTTAAGGGACACAGACAGTATAGTCTGGCTGAAAGTGGCCACAAGTAAACACATTCCTCCACCATATCTACCAAAGAGTATGGTGCAAAGATCTGCAGCCATTCTCATTCATCCCAACTAGCCTTTGTCCATGTGACTAGCCAACCATCTACTCCATGATGAGAATGAAGTGGTGCGTTGTGGAAACTCTTTCAGTTACCAGGACTCCATCCTTGGTTGTCACACATCACACCCGTGACAAACAGGTAGACCCATTGAGAGAGATTTGTAGTTTTTGGAAATCAGTTTTCATAAATGTGTGTTATATATTGCAATTCTATAAGTATTTTTGTATGGGCAGGTAGTTTAGGCATAACATTTTGTGGAAACAGTTTGTGGATTATGATTTTTGTTGGTAGTTTAAAGGTGTCTATTTTTCCCCCACTTAATAGATTGTTCATATAAAAAACTATTATTTTTCCTGAAGTCACCATTCTAAGTATAAACAGATAGGTTGTAGGCTTGTAGTGAACAAGAAGTTATCTCCTCAAAAACTTAAACAGAATGACATATCTGCACATGGCATCACACAGATCTTAAAGTTGAAAAACAGTCTAAAAGAAACATATATATATATATATATATATATATATATTAACCAATCAGAGAACAGAAAAATATATTTGAAAGTGATTCACTTTTATCCTCCAAAAATGTATAAATACACATGATTTTGTCTCTCTATTCAGGGGGCCTCTTAGCTGTCTCTTAGCTGTCCTGGTAACTTGTATTTGTTACCCTCTCACCTGTGCTGTGTTATGTACCTCTCCTCCTCCTTCAAAGAAGTGTGTAAAGACAAAAACGAAAACAGTGAAACAAACATTTAACTGAATGGACACATCAAAGATATCTCGACTTCAACTATGCTCACCCCTGCTCCTACATACACCCTTAACATCATTACTGCTATCATAGTTTTCTCTTTACAGGATTATTATAAACTAAACTCTTCCTACCAATCTTCTACCAGACATATGAATATTACCATCTTTTGTCTAAGACAGAATTATTTAATGCTTTATAAATGATTATTTTTATACATCATCTTGATTGTTCTTATTTTCACACATCACTTATAGTGCATTATAAAACTTAACAAGGCCAAACCAAATTTAAAACCCACAAAAAGTGCATCTATAAATTGGTGATCCCCAACATGATCATGATCAGACAAACCACTATAAACTTTCAAGTTCAGCTGTAGGCTTATTGTACAAGCTGATGGCACATAAGTGAAGTTCTTCTCATACAAATAAGTTTCTAATTCATCTTGTTTCCTATACCATGCCTGGTTGTAGCTTAATTTTTTACTCAAAACAAGTTCACCTATGATTGCAATTTAGCTTCATATCCATGACAAATATTAAAAGAAAAGTTGTTTTTGTGTGTATGTCACATATATGGGATAAAAATATAGTTTTTAGTTATGCTATATTTATGGGTTAAAGTGCTCAATATTAGGGAAAGAGGGTATGTATGTAAATATAAAACTGGACATTGGGGTCAACACCCAGCAGTGACAGTCTATTTCATGCTTAAATGCAATCATTAGGCCATGACAATTGCATTTACATATGAAACAACACCCAGCAGTAATAGTCTGACATATATATTACAGTTAAGAAATCCAAATTAAGCCAAATGGATTCAAATGTTGGTTTTTATCTTAAATTACTTGATAAGAAATGACTTTGGTTATGAAATTTTAGAAAGCAAAAAACTGTCAAATAAGTTTTTGTTTCAAGCATCTGAAATATTTTCAGAAGAAAAGAAAATTCACAGTATATTTAATTTCTTTATCTAATCTCTTAATTTTACAATTAGATTTGAGCAATTTTTGTTTATTGGATATAAAAATTAAAAATATAATAAAATTGTGTAAAAATGGACTATTTATTGTTTGGAAATTTGAAAATAATTTATCGCAGTTACTTCCCTTTAGCCATAAGGAAAGGTTCATAATCAGAATGAATAAAAAAATGTAAATTTCAAAATTCTGACAAATCTTAATGAATTTTTACTCGTTGACATCAATAGATATTTTAATTAAATTATCAAACAAATTACATTTATTTATATTAAATATTTATTCCAATAAAGTTACTTTTATTAAGTTTGACATCAAAACTATTAAACCATGATATTTCTTTTTATTTTATAGAAACACTAAAAAACCTTGTCCAAATATGAGCATAAAATGTCAGTTTAAATCTCTCACCTCTAACATGAAAGACTCCATCAGCTCCTCGATCAACAATTGATTGATGCAAAGATAAAACAGTTGGAGGTGGAGTCATTGGGCTGCTGCTTGATGGACGATCCTCCTGTAAAATAAACTCAAAACTCTTAAACACTTCACATAATTAACAGAGCAACAATTTTCATGTTAACTAAGAAAGCTTCATGTCTAGTTTATTTCTGTGCAAATCAATTTCTCTGGTCGTCTGTTTTCTTCCTGTATTGACTAATTGTTGCTATGGTACAAATTCTTCAACAAATAGGGATATGAATACTAGTTTGATTAATTTGTGAAGTAATAACAATTATTCTAAAAATTAAAGAAATATTTATCAGATTCGTATTATAAAAACACCAAACATGAGAATTTATTTTTTAATCAATAAAGTCACTAAGATACAAGGGGTTACTGAGTGTAAAAGAATATGAGAAAGAAAAATATTAAGGAGAGAGAACAATTAAAAAAAGAGGAATTTAGAGGAGAGAAGATAACAATTGACATTGATCTTCAAAAATTCAAAATTGGCTGGAAAGTATGGAGCTGAAAGAAAGTTCCACGAGTGAGAAGTGCAATAGAACTTACTGTTAGATCTAACCATTTCAATTTTGAATTAACAAGATCTTGCCACTGATCTAGCAGTGCACTTAAATTCATAAAGTCTATATATCATAGAGGGGAAAGTTCATCAGAACAATTATCATGAAAGTAGTTATAGAAAAAGCAAAAGGAAGCTACATTACAGTGGCAAGAAATTGATTGAAGCCAAGAAGCCAAGACCAATAATATTACTGCTTCTTCTTTGGATTTTATCAAGAATCTATAAATCTATAGTAGGAACAGCAGAACATATGTGGCAGCAATATTCAAAGCATGGACAAATGGTAGACTTTTAAATATGTAAGACAAATTCTGGAGTGAAAAAACTTTAGCACAACATAGTGAACTAACTTTCTTAGCAGCTGACCTAGCAATAGATTTAATGTAATCTTTCTGCTTCATGTCAGCCAAGAATGTTAGCCTGAAAAGGTGCAACGAGTTACTCATATGGACGTTAGTATCAGCCATGCTGATAGGAGGCAGGAAGGGGGTCTTTCAGGTGAGTGATAGAGAGAAGTTCCATTTTGGAAATGTTAATGAACCATTCCTTGCCCCAATTAACAACAGACTGTAGGTCATTTTTAAGAACTGTCAATTTGAGCTTATTGAACCACTCAGACTTATTGTTTCATAACCATGTGTTCTTAATTTCTGTTCTTAAAATTTATATTTCAGGACATTCAAAATGTAGAGCTAATTGTTTTTTGAAATTACCTGCAAGGTGAGGGTTAGGTCTTCAATGTTGATATAGAGTGGCATGAAAACAGGTGGTAATTCATCTTCCAACAGATCGGCCAGGTTGATCAGAGTTGACATTTGGAATGTCAGCCTCATGTCGGCCAGGTTGACATGCAGGAAACCTCGTTCTTGGGCTATGATATCATATTTCAATGCAGGCAAACCAGATCCAATCATGTACTTCAGTTTGACAGGAAACTGCTTGTCAGACATTGATACTGATTCATACTGGAGACCTAAAATAGAAAAGGTGAAAAATTTAACAAGTGAAATATCTTTGCTGCTTTTGCCTCCTGCTTTTAAATTTCAGAAAACTGACCTTTTTTGCTGTTGAACAAAATGAAAAGTCAGTTTAAGTTCTTGCATCATTGCATTTTATAAGAAAAATAATGAACAGAATATTTTTAAATTCCAGCTTATTTTCAAGAGTTTGCAATTTTCTCAGATGTATTTTGTTTCTAATATCATAAATTCTTACAAACCTTTCTACAAACAGCAATTCCTAATTAGACTAAAATTCATCTTGGTCAGAAGATAAATAAATAAATAAAAGTAAAAGTAATTAATTTCCTAAAGAAAAGGATTTTGTAACTACAGTATAAGGTTAACTATTTAGTCACTTGGGTTTATTCTAACAAATTTTGATTTAACTTTGAGACATTTTTCTTATATCATTGTTTTTGTATCCACTAAATTACACACACACACGGCCTGACAATTGCATTTAGCATGAAACAGAATAGACTGTCACCTCTGGGTGTCAGCTTCAATGTCCACTTTTATATTTACATATACTCTTTCTGATATTGAGCACTTTAACCCATAAATATAGCATACCTTAATATATTTTTATCATATATAAAACAAAATAGAAAATCAACCTTCATGCCACTGCAGTTTCTACCAATTAGATATCGTCAGGCAGTAAAATTGGATTTTCCATCCCAAGACAGACAGGTAAACATGCTGTTGATAAAGGGGAGAAGGAAAGAAGTAGAGAAGGAAAAAAAAATTAACATCTTAAATAAATACTCTTACTCAGGTTCATAGCTTGCCAAGAGAAATTTTCTAGCATGCTTGCATGCTGTTATTATCTCTGATCTTTAGTTAAGCAGCTTTAATTATATACTAGCAGTATAGCCCGGCGTTGCTCAGGTGTAATGAAAGCTTTAAAACTAATCCATGGTCCTGGAGTTCAGACTCTTTGGACGTTGGCACAAAAGACTAAAAAGCAATAGTTGTTTCAAGTTAAAGCGAAACTGTAGACTGAAAGAAAAATGAATGGATGTAAGTCAAATTTTAATTTCCTGGTATCAATATTAATAAACTAAATTTTGAAGGCTAAATAAGTCCTCTGACTAAATGGTATCATGGCTGAGCCTAAGAACTACAATTATACCTACTTAAAGTCAAACCTGAAGCAAAAACTAAAATAAAAGGGCTGAAAAAAAATACAGACATACAGGCAGATAAACAGACACACACACACAAACATCTTGCCTTTTATATATATATATATATATATATATATATATATATAAAATCGATTTTCTGCACTATTGTAAGAACTGCAGCCTTGAAACTTCTGAATATCATTTCTTATGTCTTTGTCTATGATTGTATCAAATTTGATTAAAATTGGACCACTTTTTCTATAACCCGATTTTTTTCGATTATCGATTTTTGATATTTATCGGGGGTACCTCGACACAAAACCTAGCTAAGAACACTTGCAGATGCTTATAGTACAACTGTGTAAATTTTCAAGAAAATCGGCTCAGCCATTTCGAAGTCTATAGGTAATGAACACACACACACACAAAGTTCCATTTATAAATAAGATTAGATTAGATAGATTTAGATATTCAAACAAGTTTGATTAAAAAGAATTTGTTGGTTATTTTTTAGTCTTCAGTCAAGACAAGTTTGACTAAATCACATTGCTGGAAAGCATGCAAAAGAGAGGGCACAAATTTCAAACAAGGCATATTAATACTATTTGACACTTGACAGATAAAACATTTAACACTGAATGTTTAAAGTATATTTGGTTTGTTTGTTTTAGCAGCATACCAACCATCTTGTGTCCTTTAATGCTGAAAATCAGATTTTTATTCAATAATAGCTGATTTTTAAGTTTTAAAATTTGTGAAATATAATTGAAGACTTATTTTATAGCTTATCTCTAGTTGAAGTTGTCTGCATTAAATTTTGCTTTTCCTCAAGCAGGTGAAAATGTTTTTTTTTTCATTAATGTTTTTGAAAAGTTCTTTAAGAAGGTATTTATGAATAGAGGCAAATACGGCACAGCCCATCATAAAATGTTTTACTGTACAAGTCTCCTCACATATTATGCATTTAGGTGGATTCTTATCTTTTAGAAAAAATGAATGTGTGATATTAGTATGACCAATTCTGATTCTTGCTAAGACTACTACTTCTCTTGCGAAAAGCCTGGTGTTATGGTGTCTTATCCTAAGTGTAGGCTTGGTTTTACGCAATTTATTATTTGGGTGAGTATTCCATAACTCTTGCTACTTATTTAAAATATATGTATTAATTATTGTTTGGAAGTCTGTGTGAGAGACTTTTATTTTTGAAAATATTCATTTTTAGTGATTCTTTAGCTGCCTTATTTGTCTTTCCATTTCCCTGGATACTTATATGATTATTGATTCAGCAGAATGTGTTTTTTTTTTTTTTGTTACAAAATATATTGATTTTGTTTAAAAGTTTGGTTATTACAAGATTAGTCAGGTTTTTATATTTCAATGATATAAGAGCAGATAAGGAGTTTGGATATTATCACAGATGGGGAGTCAGACAGATTCATTATATTCCCAAAGTTAAGTCTATTGCCATAGTTTCTGCAGTAAATGTTTCGGATTTGTTAGGTAGGTACTTTTGAAATATAGTTTCATTCAGCATAGCTGAATATCCAACTATCAATATTTTGTGTGATTTCAGTGTATATATGCTTAATTTGTATGTTTTTGTAAGATATTATGAATTTCTTCCATGAATACAGATGTGTCAGTTTCAGTTTTGGAGTGTTTTGCTAGACTTGATATTACAATGGTGTTGGATTTTGAAAGATCTGACTGCACAGAAAATCTGAGCTTACCTTTTCATGAGCCAAGGAAAAAGCATACACGTTTATACATTTCTCTAGGAAAGTTACTTTCAAAAGACAGTTGGTTCACTAAATTTTACCTTGTGCTGACATTGGCAGAAACAAAATTGATACAACCTCTTATTTATTGGCTGATCAGGATCAAGGAAAAAAAAAATCTAAAAGTTGATCTATTTCTATATTTTCTGGAAACATAAATATGCATGATTTTGCCTTTCTTTGCAGATGGTGTCTGGTGGACGACCTGTGACTGAGTCTAGGCGATCTGCTTTTTTTATTTTCTCACCTTCTCTTTGTGCTGCATTCATTGATTCTCCTTCCTCATCTATTAACAACAAAGAAATAACATTACAGAGAGCCAGCTACTAATCGCCTAATTGATGCAAAGTCCAGATGACTGACATTTTTGACACTTTCTCAGCACATTAATTTTTTTCTCCCCTTTTCTCATTTACTTGTTGGCAACACAAAAAGAAAGAGGAACAAAGACCTCATCTCCATTTTTAATTCACTCAGAACGAACATGTTCACCTACTACAATTTTACACACTCAGCAACATCAAATTTGTCTTTTCTTCACAAATCCCTTTTATCTGACCTTAAGAATACTGAACTCTTAAAACTCATATTCAAAAGAAAAACTTTATGAATGAACTTTCAAGCATATGTGTTATTTCAAAAGCAACAAAATTGGTGACATTCTTCTCAACAAATAAATTTACTTATTAATACAAACAAAACCCTTTTACCTTTTGTTCAATCTTCTGATTCTTTCAAATTTGGTGGGCTCTGTTATGCTTGACAAAAGGCCATTTTGCAAGCATAGTCGATACTCCATACAGTGGGATGTTTGATTGATCAATCAGGGATGAGTTTTTGAGAGAATAGATTCATGTATTAGAAAAGTGTTTAAGTTCATTGAAATTGTTTTCCATGCAGATGCCAAGAGCTTTCATGGCATTTTCCATTAAATTGTATAATTCTTTATATTGAAGTTGAAGAGCACAGTTGTATTCTGAATTACTTGAGCATGAACATAGTTTGATGTAATATTGTAACGCTAACTTATGTTGTCTTAATGCCAAAGACGATTCATGTGCTTCAATATTTAAGCTTTCAGTTGGGACATACTGTACGCTCTTAGAACAAGTTGCAGACCCTGGTGATAGATGATATCGAGTTCTTTCGTGTAAGATTTTCTTGTCATACCATAGATAAAGCATCCATAATCCAATTTGGATCTAACCAATGCTCAATAATGTTCCAGTAGCATCTGTCTGTCAGCTTCCCAGTCTTTATGAGAGATAAATGTGTAGTTGTATTGCTTTATTGCATTTCTCCCAAAGATATTTTATATGCAGCATGTAGGATAATTTTTTTGTCAAAGATTATTCCTAGGTATTTGTACTGATCTACTACAAGCAATTCTGTACCATCAAGTCTTAATTCAGGATTATGGTGTAGCATTTGAAGTTGGAAAAAGTGTATACATTGACTTTTTGCCTGGAAAATCTGAATCCATTTTCTGTGGCTCACTTGTTCATTTCATTGAGATACTGTTGAAGATGCCATTCAATTGCATGAATATTTTAAAATCTGTAATATATTAGAAAGTTATCTAAATACAGTCAATAGCCAACTCCAGAGTTCAAGCATTTAATAATGCAATTTATTTTGATGTTGAAGAGTGTTACTGATAATATGCTTCCTTGAGGGACACCCATTTCTTCCTCATATAGGTCTGAGAGTATAGTACTGCCATGGACATTAAAGGTTTATTTTATCAGAAACTTATTGATAAATATTGATAATCTTCCTTTAAGATTCATTTCATTTAAGTTTTTCATGATACCATATCTCCATGAGGTATTATAAGCTTTTTCTAAGTCAAATAAAACTGTTGTTAAATGTTCCTTTTTAATGAAAGAATTTCTGATAAAAGACTCCAGTAGAACCAGGTGATTGATTGTGCTTTTGTTCTTTCTGAAGCCAGATTGGAAATCTGTAATTTTATTATTAACTTCAAGAAACCAAGTAAGCCTATTATTAACAATTTTTTCCAACATTTTGCATAATGTTTTTTTTTTTATTATTTGCTTTTCCCTTTCTTGTGTTCCATTGAATAATTTTATTGGCCATGATTGTTATGCTGAGGTTTTCAGTTTTTGTTGGGTTGTCTTAAATTTCCATTTTTGCTAGGTGATTTTTTCCTTACAGGGTTCCCTTTTTGATTGTGTTATGTGTTTAAATTTGTATTTACTTTTTTTTTTTTTTTTTTTTTTTTTTTGAGATCTTCTTTGGGTTATAGGTGAGGAATCTCTAAATCGAGATACATGACAAGATGATTCTTTTGGTCTTTTAAATTCTACGTTTAACCAGTGAGAATTTTCTATATTTTGATTGGGCATATCATTTTTTTTTTTATGGGTTGCAGTGTAAATCATTGCTTTTTCCTGTTGATATTGTTATATTTCTCATATATTGGTCTCAATTTTCTTTTTACCAAACCTTACATAGATGTGAGTATGTAGGGTGGTTTTCATTACAATTTATACATTATACGGTACCTTTGCACCCAGTTTCGTGATCTGCACTACTGTATTTTGGACATACTGGAATTCTAGTAAATGTCTTTATGATAGTCAAATCTTTGGCAGTTATGACATAGTAAAGGTCTGGGAATGTAAGTTTTCACTTTTGTGATGATATTTTTATTTTATTCTGTGGTTTGGCTGTGTTGAATTTTAATATATATGTATTAGTGTTTATGGTTTAATCATTTCTTTTAATTGTTATTTTGGTTACATTTATTACATTTTGTTCTTTTAGGTTAACTTTGATTTCTTCTAGTGGGCAAGCTGCCAGGTCTGGACTTCTGATTACATCTCTAGATGTGTTTTTAAGTTATTAAATGTTGAGAATTTTTTTTCTGCATATATTTTTCCTATTTCAATTATTATTGTGTTGTTTAGTGTGTGTGTGTTTTTTAGCAGTTATAGAAGTAATTTGAGAGTATATTATTTTTTCAATTATAAATAGTGATAATTTTGTAATAGGAGTTTCTTCATATATTGAGGGAAATAACTATGCAATTCTGATTCATTATCAGAACTTGCTTCAGATAGGGGTCTTTTCCCTTTTTTATGGCCATATATTTTTTCTTTCATCTTTGCTCACACCCTCAGAACCCTATTATGGGAGACAGTTGGGAGGGATCCAATTCCCCCTAGCATTTAAAAAAAAAATGCTATACTCAGATGAAGTATTTATATGTTGTCATTAATAATTTCTTTCATTAATCTACCTCTATGAAGTTGAATAGAAGTTTTAATTTTTGATGATACAGTTTAGTTATAACCTGCCATCACATTCTCATACCAATTTGATTAAATTTGGTTGGTGTGTGTATAATTTTTGTTTTTAAGGAGGTTGTGAAGTTATTGTGTTTTGGTGGATGGAATGGTACTAGAGTTTGACATGACTAGCTAATTGATCAACTGCTTGTCTAGTCAAGTAGGGGCCAAAGTAATGCATTGGAATTCAGAAGTATTCTACCTAATGCCTAAAGTACTCCACTACCAGGATCCTGTTCTCAGGCATCACAGGTCACCACTAATGGTAAACAGGAAGCCTCATTGAGGCAAGGGAAGAAAGAGGGCGTGTCTTAGCCCTCTGCAGGGTTGTAGTTGGCATATTTTAAAGCCCCAGCTGACAGGGCGGACAGATATTTTGAAATTGTCTTATAGCTATTTGCTAAGTCTAGCTGAATCTGGAATGCAGAATAGGGAATTAAGTGGAAACTAATAAATTGGGCTGTGAGTCTAGCTTACTAGCAATTGTGCCATGGTAGGCATCCTTGATATTTGCTTAACAATTGGATCATTCTTGATGGATAATCAGCAATGCTCTAGGGTACATCCAGATATGAATTGAGATAACTACCATCTTGAAAATGTTTGGTCTTGGTCATTATTATTTACTTCCCTATGAACAGATTCTGTACAAAGGAACACACAAAATGGCAAAGAAAAATAAACAATTTGTAACAAATGCCAAAAGAAAAGGTCACTTTTTCCCAAAAAGAAAGTAAAAATATAAGGAAGAACCAAATAAAAAAATAATGCAGATTTTACAAACTGTCAGTTAAACTGACAACAAAGTCCAAAAAAAATAGAATGAGTGTCTCACAAGCCCATCATCACAAATGAAATCTATACAGGGTTCTTAGGTTAATCATTGAATAAAGTCTCTTGATTTCCTTAAAAACTTCTGAAATTCCCCGATTTTGGATCACATAGATAGGCAGCAGGTTTAGAACTATGCTCTGGTATAGTTAAAATGATAAATGGGCAAGGACACATCATAGAATATAAACTCAAGATCTACAACATGAACATCTTATATTTGGAGTAAAGATGTTATGTTTATTACTCTTTTGACTTAGTACGTGTTTCTAGAAAACATTAGTCATACATCACTATTCATCATTCTGATCTTTTTTGAAGGAGAAAAAAAATCTTAAGAATACCTCCTGAGGTTGAGAAAAAGAAATTTAGCCAACATCCCAGAGTCTGAGAAATCAGTGCCTACCTTGTGATGATGTAAACTTGCGATGGAAGCCCTCCCATGTGAATCCTGATAACTCAATGACATCAATATTGTTGAGTTGTGCACGCAATACAGAACCAACTCCAAAACTTTGGGCAAGCACCTCCAACTCACTCAGATGAAAGACAGTGACATGAATCTAGGAAAAAAAAAAAAAAAGAAGCAATAATTCAACATCATTTGTAGAATAATGATTTTTACAAGTAATAATTAGTGAATTTGTTTCTCACTGGGTGTCCATAAATATGATCTTGTAACAAAGTTGAAATCATCTAAACTTAATTCAGATTTCATTTTTTCAATAATTTTTTTTTTAGTATGTTTGATAATCTGAATTTTATAAATTTCTATTTTGAGTTGCACCCTTTGAAGAAGGATTAAAGATCAACCAACAATAATTACCAAAGACACAAACCTTTGCCTTTATTTTTAATGACTTTTACCAAACTCACAACAAACTCAATTTTATTCCTTTATCATAAAGTAAAAAGACCATTAATTTTGGCAGTATTCAAATATACACATCTTTCCTTTTTTATATCCAGAGAATGCTTTAAACATTTTTTAATCTTTTAAACAGCTTTTGCCAAAAATAATTCTGCTGACTTAGTTATTCAATTCCTCTGGTAAAATGTATGATTTTAAATTGCTTTTTATATCTTAATTCTACAATAATCAAATCTATTGATATTTTAAATTAATTTATCAGAAATTAACAAAAATTAAAAGAATGACACCAAATTGATTTAACTTCAAATGAAAGAATATTAAAAATTAATTTTTTTTTATACTGAAATCAAAAATTAAATTTCTTAAAAAAGACAACCACCAGACTTTCAGCAGCTGTTGAAACTTTCACCAAATGAATATTCAGTTATTATTCACAAGGAACATATGTTTAAAAGTTTATGCATCTCATGACTACCTTTTAGTTTCTCCCTATACAGAAAGAGGAACAGATTCATAGCAACATCCACACACAGAAATAAATAAATAAATAAATAAAGAGGTTACCTGTAATTTCTCACGAGCTGTGGATAAAGTCTCTGAGCTGCTATCATGACTCATGCTATCAAATGATCCCTGTGGATCCAGATTACGTTTACGTTCGAATGCAGGTGTTTCTTCAGCATCTTCTAACGAGAGATGTTCAAATGATTCATCATCAGAAGAATAATCAGTTTGGCTAGGTTCTGAGTCTTCGGAGCCAAAAAGTGAATCATCATTCAGTTCTCCCATTGACCTTAATTTGTCAGTAAAGTTGGACCAAGCAGAAGATAGTGTCTTTTTCTTTTCCATTTTAATACTACCTTTTCTCAGGCTAGGGTAGCCTCCAACTGGTTTCACATCAGAGCTGACACCAGAACTTGTTGAATAGACAGTATCGGAAGCAGCACTGTATGCAACACTGTGGCTCAGAGACTGGGTTGATGAGGAAATATCAGTGCAGTTGAGGGTCACACCCATCTGATTATTACTTTCCAGAGAAAGGTTAGAGGTGTGAATGGTGTCCATTTGGGCTGACTGAATTTGAAGCTCTCCATTCATGATTTCCTGTTTGGACAAATTCAGCCGAGAATCACTGTAGGACTTTGAAATCAAACCAACAGAGTCATCATAATTGTCATTTTCAGCTGACATGATGAGGGGGGGGGGGGGCAAAAAGAAAAAAAAGAAAGTAAACAAAACATGAATGACAAAGAAATTGTTCAGAGATGAAAAACAATTCATAAAATTGGTTGCCTTCAATATAAAAGATGTGATAGAGTTTTTTTTTTCCATCACAAAATAATTTAGGAATCCATAGGTAGTAAAATAACTTATGACTCTTCCGTTATGGTTGCAAAGTAGTAGGTAGTGTTATACGCACAATAGATAAATAAGTGGGTAGATCTAAACAAAGATACTTGTATGTAGATTCTTTCACTTTATATATACTACACACAGATCCAAGATTTTGCATAAATAAGAATTTTAAGAGAACAGGAAAATAAAAACACAAAGAGAATGGATAAAAATACATCTGAATAGACAAATTTGAATTAAAAATAGGAGCCACCAACATGACTTACCATTGTTCCAACCTTCCATGGCTGAATCTTTGTCTATTGTGGGTAACTCTGCAATGCTTCCCTTGATTGTCCCACTAAGTCCCCCTGTTACATTTCCACTGTGATTGTTTGAGTCTGAAGGTTTCTGAAAGACCATAGCTACTTCCACATCATGTACAATTGATGTCAGAGACACAGTCGAAGAGATCGAGTTCCCCGAGAAATACTCTGTGTCTGCACTCAGCTGTTTTTGAAAAGTCGACAGGGATTCCAGAAGCCGCAGAATAAACATGTACTGGTAGTGTGTTAACAAAACCTGCACTTTAGTCCGTACACAGGCAATTGCATAAATGTCCATATGGTCTCGTTTACCACTGAGAACACAGCGAGGTGCAGATTTTGTAGGACCACTTGATGACTGGCTCCTTTCACAGCTTGATGATCTTGAGTGGGAGTCTGCATCTGGAGGAGATTCACTCCAATCATGCAACTTGGAAGATAATGTTGATGAATGCGGTGATGAAAGGGAGAAGTCGTCATCAATTTTTTGACTATGATTAGAACAGCTGCTTTCTTGTGAAGATGATCTCTCTCTGGTGACGTCACCATTTTTGATGACATCTTTTTGGGTTCCTGTATTTGCTTTGCTTCTGCAAGATGGAAGTGTTCGCCAAAACCATAGTGTCACTGGAAAAGACTCTACAAATGGAACTGGGCGAGATCTGCGAGTGGTAAAATCCATCCAGATTTGGTCAATATCCATATTCCACATATCGTAGGCAGAATCCAGTTTGAGGCTGTTTGTCCTCAGCTTGAGCCTCTCTCCAGTGGGCCCTATGGGAAAAGCTGGAATGTCTGTCTGTGGCAAATGGGACTTGTAGTTAGTCAGGATCCTCTTGACTTCCGGATCAATGTATGCATCAATAGAGTCCTTGCTCAATGCATGGGCACACACCTGCTGAGGACACACAACTTTCACATTGTCATCCATCGGGAATTCTGATGACTTGTATAGATGGCTTTTACTTTGCTCATTTAGAACAGAGAGTAACTTGTCTCTGGATGCATGAGGCTCAGCTCGATTGTTGGTGGCTGAAATCTTTGACATCTGGATCAGTAACGTATCTGGACGCTCTGATGAGTGATGATGCGAGCCACTCTCAGCATGGATGAGTATCTGCAACAGATAATTGAAAACAAGTCACACAAAGATTTTTGATTTAGGCATTTTGAAAAAAAAGCTTTATAATAAATGCACTGAAAATTCAACTTTTTTTTTTAATCATCTCACCCTCAATAAGGCAAGAGTAGAAAAGACAATAAAAAGGATAAGATTCAAAAAGACAGAAGATGGCAATTTGTTTTTTTTTTTCAAATCATATCACCCCAAGCAAGGTGATAACACCACTGATGCGCAGGGGGTTACGTAAGGGTAAAAAGAATGGAAAAGAGAAAGCCGGAAACCACATCCGAAACAGGAAACAAGGGATGAGCCTCTTCACCTATTCAATAGACGTGGGTGGAGTGTGAACCGGGCGATAGTTTAATCTATCTACTCCAATTGAAAAAAAATAAAGAGTGAAAAGATTGGAAAAGAGAAAACCGGAAACCGCATCCTAAACAGGAAACAAGGGATGACATTTCAATGTTTGAAGATTGTACTTGACTAGAAGATAAGTCAGAAGAGGATTCCACAGGTAAGAATTTCAAGAGAAGAATCTGTTAGACTAAAACTTACAACTGCATCTAGCAACTTCAACAATAAAATGATGAAACCTAATTGCCAATCTAGTGCAATGCTTAAATTCATGAAGCTGTGGTACTAAAGTGGAAAGCTCATCTAAACAACTCATGTAGATTTTATATATACAGGTTATATAAAAAATACTTTCACAAACTTTGGAAGAGGGTTCCTTACACCAAGACAAGGACAGAAGGCGATATAAACATATGTTAGCCAATCCTTCATTTCTGAGTTATTAAGTTTACGGTAGACACTGTTAAATGTACAATCCAGAAATGCTGTTACAAACTTTGGGGGTGGGATTTTGGTTCTACTGTAAAGTTTCTTTAAACTTAACCCAAAAACGAAGGATTTGCAGACATATGTTTATAAAAGTATTTTTGATACACCATATATATATATATATATATATATATAATCTAAATATCTAAATACAAATCTAATCTAAACTTATTTATAAATGGAACTTTGTATGTATGTGTGTGTCAGTTACCTATAGACTCCGAAATGGATGAACCGATTTTCTTGAAAATATACACAGTTGTACTATAAACGTCTGCAAGTGTTCTTAGCTAGGTTTTGTGTTGAGGTACCCCTGATAAATATTGATAATCAAAAAAAGTCAGGTTATAGAAGGAGTGGTCCGATTTTAATCAAATTTGATTAACTCATAGACAAAGACATAAGAAACGATATTCAGAAGTTTCAAGGAAGCAGTTCTTACAATAGTGCAGAAAATTGATTATATATATATATATATATATATATATATAAAAGGCAAGATGTTTGTGTGTGTGTGTCTGTTTATCTGCCTGTATGTCCGTATTTTTTTCAGCCCTTTTATTTTAGTTTTTGCTTCGGGTTTGGCTCTAAGTAGGTATAATTGTAGTTCTTAGTCTCAGCCATGATACCATTTAGTCAGAGGACTTATTTAGCCTTCAAAATTTAGTTTACACTGAAAAAAAACTTATTTAATATCGATACCAGGAAATTAAAATTTGACTTACATCCATTCATTTTTCTTTCAGTCTACGGTTTCACTTTAACTGGAAACAACTATTGCTTTTTAGTCTTTTGTACCAACGTCCAAAGAGTCTGAGCTCCAGGACCATGGATTAGTTTTAAAGCTTTCATTACACCCGAGCTATACTGCTAGTATATATATATATATATATATATATATATATATATACACAAATATGGAATTTATCACTTAGCTGACTGATGTTATATTCAACACCTTGACTCCAATGTTTCATAACAAACCTTTTTGTAATCAGTCAGTTTACTTATCAGGAAGTTTCAGCAAAACTTACAAGAACAAAATACTAACTACTGTTAATTTTATTTTAAATTTGTCTTTTCTTTATCTTATTGTTGCTTTCTAAGTTGAATGTTTTTTGATTAAGTAGATTGAAGTAGAAATGAAGAAGTAATCTCTAACAAGACTTGCATTTCATGCCTCTAATGACAAAAAAAATATATTACTTGATGGGACATAGATCTACAGTTATACTGTCATCTGTACTCTAGAATTTCATGCCATATAAACCCTTAAACAGTGGATATCACTGATGCTCTAACGTTGCCTGAAAATGCCAAAAAACCAAGCTGAAGACATTGAGAAATAGGCATGCAGACAAAAGAGATGAAAAATGGTGAAAACTTAATGCAAAGAATGCATTGAAGGTTTCAAAGTGTACAATATGTGAAAAATATTAAATTTAAAAACCTAACATTTGTATTACTTCCTTTTTTTATATTATAAAAAGAGAGTTAAAGTAGCCTTTTTATGGTTTTTGTATATAATTCTATAGAATTAAAGTAAAAACAAGCATAAAAATTTAGCCTTTAAAATAATTTAATGGTTGAAAAATCTGCATTATCTTCCTCTATAACAATGATCATTTGTACTTATATTAAATATGTACTTAATATTTACATTCTTTCCTCCCCCACCCCGTTTCTATCCGTTTATTTTTATTTTTTTCTCTGCACAGGATTTTAGCAACCCGGTAGGTGAAAAATTAAGCCTACAATGGGCAGATGAACTCTTAAGGAGTTAACAGCCAGCTAACTAGAGGTGGTGTCTTGATAAATCACCATGGAGAAGGCAACGGGATACCACTCCAGTATCATTCCTGTATACAATCATGGCTTTACAAAATATACATATAAAACCCAACGGCATGAAGGAGGTTACTTCCAAAGGAATTAACTCCTCGCCTGGTAATGATCGACATGGGCATCAGGTGTCACCTGACTGTCATCCAGCGACTGTTAGCACCAACGGGGTAAAGGAGACACATTTTTCCAAAATTTGTCCCTCACCCAGAAATGAGCAGATTGCATATGCCTGAATTTTGATGTTCAAAGCTAGAAGAGCAAACAATGGAGACTTCAGCAGTGACAACCACAGGATCATATATGCAGGAGGTAAAAATAACAAAAATGGAGTCGGCTTAATACAATAAAAAGTAATGAGTTCTGGGATACTGCCAGTTCTCTGAAAGAGTTCTGGTCAAACTGAAAGGGAGACCCTTCAATATAGCAATTATAGTAGTCTATGCAGTGAGGAAGGAATAGAAGCTTTCTACTCCACTCTTGACAATACCAAGGATCAATGCAAAACTAAAGAAATTAGAATCATCACAGGAGACTTGAATGCCAAAGTCAGCAAGGAGAGGGAAGCAGAGACAACTGGCAACTTTGGATTAGGAATCTGCAATGACTGGAGTGAAAGATAGGTCCTCAGAGAAAGACAAATGACCAGGTGATAACCAACACCTTGTTTCAAGAACACCCAAGATGTAAACGTAAATGGACATGGAGGCGACACAAAAAACCAAATTGATTATATAATCATAAACAAAAGATTTAGAAACGCAGTGGTTCAATGCAAAACCTATCCAAGTGCTGACTGTGGAAGTGACCACCTTCCAGTTATCTGCAAACTAAGGGTGAAACTTCGAAGACTAAAGAAGCCTAGGGCAGCACCCAGACTGCAATAGAACATGCTCTTGAATGACCTCAACCTGCAGAAAAAATACACTGACAGTGTGAAAAACAAATACGAACAACAAAGAGAAATGGAAATTCAAAATGGGACATTCTTAAAGAAGCACTAGTGACATCAGTAAACAACATAGACCCAGGGGAAATCAGACACAGAAAAAAAAAAAACAAAAAAAAAAAAAACGAGTGGATGATTGAAGAGATTCTTGACATGATGCAAAGAAGACAGAAAACTATGCCAAGACATGGAACTGAATACAAGAAACTACAAAAGGAAATAAGGACCAATTGCAAACAGGATAAAGAGGAATGGCTCAACAACAAATGTGTCAAGGTAGAAAGATTGAGCAAGACTAATAAAGGAGAAATGCATAAAGAAATAAGGGACCTCACAGGACAAAGAACATGCTCTTCAACAGGATGTATGAAATCCAAGGATGGAACGATCATATTGAAGAAAGAGGAAATACTCCAGCGATGGGAAGAATATTTAAAAGATCTCTTTCACAACAAGAGCGAGTAACCGATAGTAAACAAAGATGCTGATGGACCGGAAACACTAAAATCTAAAGTGAAAGCTGCAATGGCCAAACTGAATAGGAACAAAGCAGCTGGACCAGAAGGCATTGTAATAGAGATGTTGACAGCCTTAGATTTTGGCATAGAGAAAATTACAGAAATAATAAATTAAATCTACAACAGTAGTGTAATACAAGATGACCAAAGCAAATCAATCTTCACAGCTCTAAGAAGCCAGGTGCAATAGAATGCAAACTTCACTGAACAGTTTGATAAGTCACATAACTAAACTCATTGTTCAAATCCTGATGAATAGAGCACGAAGCAGAATCAGACATCAGTTCTTGAGATGTGATGAGGAAGGAAGGCTTGGAGAATCTGATACTCACAGGTCAGATAGAGAGAAAGAAGGAAAAGCAGCTGATAACATATTTGAAGGGCCTGAGCAGGTGGATTGCAGAGTGGGGTTTGGGTGGGGTAACAGGAGAAAGTAGGCTAAGAGCTACCAGGGATAGGGAGACGTGGAGGGCCATGATCGCCTATGTCATGAAGGGACATGGCACATAGAAGAAAATTGGTTGGAAGATATTGCTATTTTCATAAATATTCAGGCAAACTACATTCCTTGGTTATCTCCATTTAAGTGTTTCACCAGGCCATATAGAGAGTTGATTCCTCATTCAATACATACACCATTGGTGAATAGGAAGTCCTATTCAGCTTCTTCCCCAGAACTGTTTCATTAGAGAACATACTTCTGAGAGGATGCTTCCCAAATCACTACAATCTTAACCTCTACAAGTCAAGAGTTAACCATTATATCTAATCTAAACTTATCTATAAATGGAACTTTGTCTGTGTGTGTCCGTTACCTATAGACTCCAAAACGGCTGAACTGATTTCCTTGAAAATTTACACAGTTGTACTATAAGGATCTGCAAGTGTTCTTAGCTAGGTTTTGTGTCAAGGTACCCCCCGATAAATATCGATAATCGAAAAAAGTCAGGTTATAGAAGGAGTGGTCCGATTTTAATCAAATTTGATACACTCATAGACAAAGACATAAGAAACGATATTCAGAAGTTTCAAGGTTGCAGTTCTTACAATTGTGCAGAAAATCGATAATATATATATATATATATATATATATATATATATATAAGTCAAGATGTTTGTGTGTGTGTGTTTATCTGCCTGTATGTCTGTATTTTTTTCAGCTCTTTTATTTTAGTTTTTGCTTCGGGTTTGGCTCTAAGTAGGTATAATTGTTGTTCTTAGTCTCAGCCATGATATCATTTACTCAGAGGACTTATTTAGCCTTCAAAATTCAGTTTACAATGAAAAAAAACTTATTTGATATCGATACCAGGAAATCAAAATTTGACTTATAGCCATTCATTTTTCTTTCAGTCTACAGTTTTGCTTTAACTGGAAACAACTATTGCTTTTTAGTCTTTCATGTCAACGTCCAAAGAGTCTGAGCTCCAGGACCATGGATTAGTTTTAAAGCTTTCATTACACCCAAGAAACGCCAGGCTATACTGCTAGTATCTTATATATCCTCATAATACACACTTCTTGCTCCCTCCCTGTACACCCCTACAACAACCTTTGGCTCTTGTATTGGGTGAATAAATATTGACTGAATTGTTTTTTTATGGTTTATCAATCTTTTGCAGGTTATTTAAAGCCAGGAAATATTTTTATATTGTAAAAATCTTTACTTATACAAGTCCTACTAATTAATTCATAACAGGGGGAAAGGAAAGGGGGATTTTTATAATTGCCATGGTTATTTACATGTAACTGAATATAACAAACCTAACTACAATTGGAAGTCAGCTCTTTGATTTCCAATTCCAAGCAGTTATTCATTACACCACCCACATATGTATTTCCAAGTGGTCACCCAGCTAGGTAATGACCAGGCTCAACATTGCTTAACTTTGGTGATTGTATGATAACTGGTGTTTCAACATGATATGGCTGTAAGCCTATTAATCTAGAACAGTCTGATAAAAGCAGTAAGATTAATAAATTATTATTTATTATTGATTAGTTTTTTTTTTTAAGTATTACTAGGTAGTGTAAACAGAACATTATAATATGGCAGTAAAATTTCAGTAGAGAGATTTGTGCTCTATCTAGCCAGAGGTTTCTAAAGTTCAGTTACTGAAGGCATCTTCTATAGAAGATGAGATCCTGGAATGTGAGATGCATCAGAACCTGCTTATTCTTAACCTCATACTATTTGCTTTAGCTGTCAGATGGCATGTGACCTTGAATGTTATAACAACAATAAGACGGAAAAAATGTTTAAAAATTCATGAAGTACGTACGTCATCTCAAAGTTTAAAATAATTAATCCTTGTTATGAACATTCATGCACTTCTTGCTCCAAAACTTTTTCCCTCAAAATATTACCCAGTGCAAAGGTTATAGATGCCTTTATTATGAGGTGATGGTTGGCTAGTTGGTTTTGAAAATGATTATGATGGAACAGTAAGTTCAATCCCCACTAGGTACAAAATAGTTGTGACTACATGCAAAACTAAACTGAGCTAAACTAAATAACTATATAACAGAAATGCTGTGGTCTGCAGAAGGCCAACTGATTGTGCTGCCTGGTGCCCAGACATTCTTGTATGCCCAAGTGGTTCCCTCAATAACAATTCAATTTGGTGCCAAAGACAAACTCATTATCATTAGGTCCACCAAACAGACTGCATATAATAAATCTAGTTTTGTAAGTGTTGGAGAAGAGATGTCCACTTTAGTCAGACCAGATGGCCTATGAAAAAAAAAAATAGTTCTAAAACATACCAAACTGAGAATTTTAATGGTAGAGAGGCAAACTTTTTTTTTAATCTCTTTATTATCTGAACGTTGTGCGTTGTGCTGCAGTGGATATCGGCTCAGAACGAGAAATCGGGAGGCCAAGTTCGAATTCCAGACGAATTCATTGCATTCACTTACGTGCAAATACCCTTAGAAAAGGTATTAATCCGTCTATTCCTTCCATTTATGGGTTAAATAACAGGACAGATTGGGTTCTATAGCCTTGGTCAGCAACCAGTCTACTGCAGAATGCAATGGCAACCTACTGCGGGATAATCTTCTGCCCAGTCAGTCATGTCTCTTTCGAGACATGATCGCCCAAGTGTGTATCACGTATGGCACTTAACTGACTGATTATCCTAACACCTGAGATAGCTAAGAATATATTGAAAGTTCTATGGCCAGAACCTGTCAAGGTGGACAATAGTTATAATGTTTGAAGGTAGATAAACCATTAATTTTGTGGGTAGTGGGCATTAATGAATATTAATATATAATTAATATCAGATTTTCAATTTAATCTTTTTATTTAAAACTGAATTTTACATTAGGCATTAAAAAATTGACCTGGTTCTTTTTTTTTTATGGCTTATCAACTTTTTGGGGGTTATTTAAATCTAAAACATTTTGGATTGTAAGAATAATTTTTTTTCTTGCAAGTGAATATTAGATTAATAATTTTTTTAAAATAAAGATTTTGTCAGATACACATTCTATTATTTATCCCCTATCCTGGAGGAAGATGAATTCATATCTTTCCCAAGTGTTGTAACTGAAACTCAGCTCTTCGATTTCTCATTTGGAGCAGCTATCCATTATATCACTTGCATATTCAATTGATTAGCTGAAGTGCTCAATCACTTTTCTGTTAGTCATTATTTATTATCAATAAGAAGTCCTATTTATAAAGATAACCAAGTTCAGGTAGAAGTTTATTCTTGTCTTTTTTTTTTTTTTGGCAACAAACAGCCTCAGCTGGAATTTGTTACTTCTATTTTCCATCTTGGTAACTAAAGATACCATTTTTCCACCTTTAATCTTTGCTCTACCACTAAACTGAACCCACAAATTAAAATAACCCTCGAAAAATAAAAATACTTATCTTCATATCAGATCACAGATTAAAAACTGAATGTTGATTAAAAAATGTAAAATGCAATATCATTCATTAAACTAATCCAAATTAAGTTGTGCCAGAGAATCAACACTTACTTTTGGCATTAAAGCTTCAAATTTGATGTCCACATGTTCTCTGGGGCCATCAGCACCTTCTTTCTGTAAAATAGGAACAACATCTATGAATATATTGTCTCTTAATTTTTGGAAAGTCATGAATATTGTAAATTTTGTTTAGACTTTAGACAAATGAATTTTTTGTGTCCTTCATTTTGATGTTACCACATTTTAGCCATTCTATTCTTCAGAGTTCATCTGATTCATAAGTGAAAAAAAAAAATTTCTTCAGTAAATGATAACAGAAAAATTGTCAAGAATTGTCATGAAAACCTAGACTTTTTTTCTTTATTAATATTAATCTTTACCCTATACAAGGCCCAAGGTTCACTCAAGTTAGATGATTACTGAATGTGATTGTTGTATGAATAATAACAGTAAGGAATGCAGTTTATGTGAGAAAGACAAGTTAATCTCTTCAAGTCTAGAGTTAAGATTGTAGTTGTCGAGAAAGCATCTTCTGGAGAATCTGTTCCACAAAGCAACAGTTCTTAGGAAGAAGCTATCTGAGTGAAATCTGCTTCTTACTAAAGAAATAAAAATTAATGAAGGTGGTTCACCTCAATGTATACAGTGTAGCAAGTCTTAACGTTGGGGAATTGAGATGAGGAAACTATAGAATGTAGCTTTTTTCATAGAAATAGATTGGATAAGAGATAAAATAAAAACTGCATTTAAATCTAAAACAAATTCAATTTTAATAAGAAATTAATTTATAATAGCCACTTATTACATCTGACTAAAAGGACAATTAAGTTTTGTAAATCTGAATATAAGTTTTGGATTAGTAGAGAAACATCAGGAAATGCAAACAGGTATTGTTCACAGATGCAAAATTAGCAGTATTTTTATCTCTCATTAATTTTATGAGTCAAATATTTATACATTAAATTGATTGGAAAAAAAGAAAAATTGACCAAAAGAAAATATTTGTTAATCCTTTTAAGGAGAATAAACTAACATTTTTTTTCCATGCTTCTTGAAGGGTAAGCATCAAGATAAATATCTGTGTAACAAAATATAGAAAATTTTAAATTCTATCATAGAACATTCAATAATGAAATTACGTAGAAATCTACAGAATTTATCATATTTTTTGCATAATTTCAAGTTGAAGAGAAGGCTTTATGGCTTTACAAAACAATGATCACAACTTTTATTTATATTCATCACACACTTTTCCTTTCTAATTTTGTACAAAATACACTGAAAATAAATAAAACAATGTGACAATGTAAAAATAAAATGAAGAAGGAAAACACTTTAATAAAAAAAAAATATAGAAAAGAGAATACATACCAAATTTTTGGATAATTGTAACAAGAAATAGTTGACCCAAAGAAGTGTGAGGTAGTCAATTCGCAGCTGCACAGGATTCACCAGGGCATACAGATTAGCATGGGGTACTGCGGAGAAAAGAAAAAAAAAAGAAAATACACGCACACCATTGTTTACTAATAAAACATTTCACATATAACATAATTCTGAAAATCAAACACACTATTGTTCACAGATCAGAGTCACCCTCAGTAGCAGGATAAACTTTTTATACAGAAAATGAAGTCATATCAAGTGATAAAGGTTAAATACTGACACTAAGTGAAAATATACAACTAAGCTGCTAAGCAAGTCAAATTAATAAAGAATATTATATAATTTAGACTCTACTTAATATGCTCTATATTCAATTTTGTTAAGTTCTGAATCCTTTAAACCTTTATATTAAAATGCTAGTATTTATGTAGCCATTGTATGAACTGTCATTGAATTTCCATAAAAAAAAAAAAAAATGCAATTTATTTTATGTATAAAATTACATTTTCTCTACATCTGCAACACAAGAAACTTAAATATCAGTTTTTTTTTTCATTGAATTTTACATCCAAACTTACTGGGAAATGTTTAATTTATGAAGGTTGAAAATTATTTCATATTCAGCATAACTTCCAGCATAAAAATGATCAAACTAATCTTAGTTGTCATCAAAGGATATTTTTAAGTGAACAAAAATATTAGGACATTAGTTCTCCAAGTTGAAAGTGTGTGTGTGTGTATATACTTACCTGGAAAGTCGATTCCCTCTGGGAAGTAGTATTCCGTGTACTCCAAGTGAATAATTGGCATATCATGAGGCAAATGCAATACCTTCTTCTCGGAGGAAAAGAACTTGTGCGGATTGTTTCTTTTCTGATCCGCAGTGGAGATGCAGTAAATCGTAAATTCCTCAATTTCCAGCACTATACAACTTTCCAAGAGACGTGATGTGGTTCGGCCACCCCCGCCACTGCTGGATCCACTCCCAGAGGGGGGTGGTCGTCCCTGGGAGGGCATTGTTGAGCTGGAGTTAAACCCAGGACTTTTTTCACCTACATTTGATACTGTTGGGGATGTCTGTAATTTACTAGTGGCCCCTGATGTTGATGATAAAGATGATGATGAGCAAGTTGATGATGATGATGAATTGGCTGCTTGTTCTGGTCAAAAAGAAAAACCACAGAAAATTGACACTAAATGGCATTTATCTAATACATAAAAACAGATTTATAAAAGATGAAAAATATCATTTAAATTTAATTCAGCTTGATCAGTTTAAGAGTTTTCTTTAAATAGAAAGAATTTCCAGCAAATTATATTTTTAAATAGCGATAACAATAATATTAATTTTATTTACTTTAACTTGAATTGTATCAAGTGGATTTGCTCTGTATTCTTGTTGATAACAAATTACAAACAAAACAAAAGGTAAAATGGCTTCCTAATATATAGGCATTACCAAAGTTAAATGTCATTTTCCTTGTAGAAGCAAGAAAATCATTTAGAAAAGTATTTGCGAGTAAATAATAATTTATACAATACATTTGGGTTCAGTGAATCATAGCCCCAAACCATCTATGATGATTGTTACATGTGTAGAAGATGAAATTCTTTTCATTCACACAAAAGGGACACAAGAAGAGTCTTATAAAAAGCACCAAGTTTATTTGTATATATTTTGTCTGTAATTTTGAAAACTTTTAATGTTTCCGGTGCAAGGGAGATAACTAAAACGTGTTTTATGACAATGGCAAACTGCTGTATGTCATGGATAAGAAAAAAAACAAAAAAAACATTTAAATTAAATTTTACAAATCTGAATATAGGTTTTGGATTATATCCTGAGAAACATCAGGAATACATATACAACTATCATCATAGAAGATGATAAACTAAAAGCATTTTATAAGAATCAAATATTTACACATCAAATTAACTGGACAAAATTACCAAAAGAACATTTTTAACATTGTTAAGGGAATTAAACATTTTATGGCAAAAAAGTTTATCCTTGCATATTCTATGTTTTAGAAGACAAAAAAGCTTCAAAATACTTTTGTGTCATAAGGACATAAAAAGATTTCAATATTTTTTTTCTTATACAAAAGCACATAATGAAGCAAGATTGGGTAGTCACCCCTTTTATTTCCTGAGATTTTTCAAAAAAAGAGAATGCCTTATACAATGGTATCTCTTAAAAATTTCAAATAAAAATAATTATTTTTGAAATACCTTGTAAAATCATGAGTCAAAACCTTAATAAGAGGTCACAATTTTATAGTGAATTAAGAATGAAAGCATAAGTATGAAATTTTAAAAGTATTTCTACTGTAAAAAATTGTAATTAAATTCCTATAATCTTTCGAAAAAGGAAAAATTAAATCTTAAAAAGTAGAGAAAATAAAGAGATTTCCTTACCTGAAATATGAGTGGGTGATTGTGATGGAGAGAGCAAACCATAGGCTACCTTTGCCCTGCGCACTTCTTCCTTGTGACCAGCAAACAACTGACCAACCCAATGGTTACGGGAACCTACCTGGTCACTGTATCTGTACCACTGCTTTCGTTCACCACCTAAAAACACATTTTCAATTGAAAATATATATTATTAATGGAAATGCAGGTAGTGTAATGGATAGTGGCTCAGAACAAGAAACTGAAGAGCCAAGTTTGAATTCCAGTCAAGTTTCATTGCATTCATACAAATATCTTTGGAAAAGGTATGAATCTCTCTCTTCTTTCTCCAGTCATAAGTTAAATAGTAGAGCAGACTAACCCTTTAGCCTTGGTTGGCAATCAATCTAAGAAAGATATCTCTGAATTCAAAAACCATGTATAGTCCTAGTGAATCATATTCTATGCAGTTAATTAAAGGCTTGTAAGGGCTTAAAATGACAAAGATCCTAACTATGGTCATTTAATCAACTATTCAATCAATTAATGATTTGATGCAACAAATAGAGATGCATTTGGGCTTCTTCATTTTACCAGTGCAAAATTAAAAAAGAAAATTGTTAAGAAAAAGAATTAAAAAAGTAAAAAAAAAAAAGTTTGTCACAACAAAAAACAAAAACAAAAAAAAAACAAGGAATACAAGTAAATCATCATAAAACAAAATTTGTATTATATGTTACTCTTGGGAAGGCATGACTCCAACTTTTCCTACAAATTGTCCTATCTCCAGTCATCTCGATTATAATCTTGTTGATGTCACAATATTGTAGCAGATGAGAAAGAATGAAGGTGAGATGTACACAAACCTAACCCTTCTCCTCCTGCCAAACAAAATTAAAGATTTATATTTTCAAAAGAAAACAAATAATCAGTTACCATCACCTCCAACACCTTTAATGAAAGTAATGAACAGACAAACCAACCAATTTAAATAAAGCATTGAAATTTCATCTAATGAATTACTGCAAATTAAAAGCCTTTACAATAGTGGATATTTTTATATTGGTCTAAGAAATTGAGACACCAAGAAAAAAGATCACATGTGGATTTCTTAAACAACAAAACTAAAAAGCATTTAAAAAAAAAAAAAATTACCTCCACCATAATAAATAAAAAAGAATATTTTTAGTTCTTTGAGGAAACAATCTGAATTCTTTTTTGTCCGCGAAATTCTATTGCTCAAACATGCAAAAACAAGTTATTATAATTTCATGACACAATGACACTTATATAATGGTCAAACAAGTTCTGCAAATATATCTTTCATTAAATTTATAACTTTTCAAGTGGTTTTTTGAAATGATGTGCCATTCTAGAGAGAAATCCTCTTCCCAAGAATGACCTGAAATTCTGAGGCAGGCATGTATTATATACACATTCACTCTAAAAGCTGTATATAAATATCATACAAAAAAAATAATAATAATAAAAGGAACATCATGTTTATCAAGCTTGTTTTCCTATTGCAATGAGTTTAATCTTCACAGGGTTTCCTCATCCTCATATGGTCTTGTGCTGGACTAAGCTTATTAAATATATAACCTACATTGCGGCTGAAATAGTTGCACATTAATTATTGGAGCAGTGGTTAGTGCTTGAATTCATGTATAAAACTAAGATTTCAAATACTCTTATAACTTAGAAGACTGATGCAACATATTCTTCCCATCTATTTCCATTCATTTAATCTCACATCAAAATGAAATTTAGTAAATATTTACAAGAAAGTAATTTATGTTTAAAATGAACAATTATTTTGTCAAAATGAAGATCAGTACAGAATTGATGCAAAAGAACAAAATTAAGAAAGAAAAATATTCAGATATAAAAAAAAATTATTCTGAGATAAAAGAAATAATAGAACAAACTCAGGTGACACCAACTAAACAGCACCCGCCTGTGGAACTCCCTTCCACAAGTCTGCTTTCCCGACAGTTACAATCTCCAGGTGTTTAAATGTAGGGTCAATAGACACCTCCTATCACACTAACTCCCAACTATTCTCACAACACTCTCATCTACCCAACCCTCATTCTCGGTATCCTTACCTGCCTATCATCCACCCTCTGTCATTTCCTATATTTAATCAGCCTTTCTCCACTCTACGTAGCCCCCTGCACAGTAGTGGCAGTGACATGCCTTGCTCGGGGTGAAACACTTATAAAAAAAAATTTTAAAAAATGCCATATTTAAAAAGAATGACAGAAGGAATTCAATGAATCTGGAGGCTTTCAATAATACAACTACCCTCTGCAACATCCTCATTAAAATTAACCACTAATAAAAGAAGTGATTGAAAAAAAAAAAAATTGCATTTATCAAACCTATGCAAATGTGAAAATGAGAGAAGTCAGCCAACCAATCAACTCCTTTAAGTTCAATTTGAAGAACATAAGAATGCTATATCCAGAAATCACCACATCCAGTGATTTATGTCATTTGAAATGTGTTCTGACATTTTTGGTTTCCTGGTAAAGTGGTGTAAACCCTATCAGTTTGGTAGCTAGCGACAGTCTGCACAGCGAAAAACTTCTCATCTGACCAAAGGCTTTTTCTGCAGCATGCTGCATCTTTTTCAACGTTTTTCCCACCTGTCAACTGTTTTGACTTGGAGACATTTGAGAGCAGCTGAAATCATTGAATCTTGTATGATTTTAGCTTCAAATCCTCCTTAGCAATCTATCCAAAATGTCCAGCTCTTTTGCTATCTCCCTTGTGCTTCTTTGACAGCTTCAATGAAGCTCATAGTACAAACTAAACGGTTTCTTATTTGCTCCCCTTGAAACTTTTTCCACACATTAAAAACAGATTTTTTGCAAACACAAATATTCACTTCAGAATTATTCATATAAGCCATTTTCAATATGACAAATTGATCACAGTTTGTTTGAACCACCATATTTAACTAAACTCTAAACAATAAATCAAAAGAATGTTAGGAAGCCTTATGCAAAAATTTTAAACTATTTTTACAAATAGGTGTTTCAATTTATATCTAAATAATGGGTAAATATTTATGTTACACCCAGTATATGTTTAAGATGCCTAATGGCTTAGAAACATCTTAAAAGATAACCAACTGATAACTTTTACAGAACAAAATGCCCAATATTCTTATATTCACAAATAATTGGAGATGAAGAAAGAATGTTTGAAGTTAGTTGGGGGAATGAAGATTCATACTTTGGCTTTTTTTCTAACTGACATGAGGATTAGGGAAACGTTAATCTGATCAGCTGGCAATAGCAAATTAAAAGCTTTGTGGTTGTTCACGTTCAGTCATGTCTAATGATAATAATCCTGGTGTACTATAAGGATTATACAGCCTGTGGTTCAGCAAATACATTTTATTACATGGAAGAGCTATACTTAATATATTACTGAATAACAAAAAAGTACTTTCTCAAATTTCTTTTAATAAATTTCACTAGTATTTTATTTATTTTTTTTTTTTTTGTAGTTTTAAAAAGTTGATCTGTAAATTTCCATAAAAGTGGGGGAAAAAAACTCACCGAAAAATGGCTATGAATTATTGTAAACATTTCTTAAAAGAAACCATTTCGGATTACAATTAATTGATAATGTGTTTGTTCCTACCAAATGTTCTATTAACTTTTTCCTCTAGTAAATATCCAAAGCAGAAAATTTATTTATTGAAATTATTAGATGAAGAATTTTCATATGTATAGGATCTTAAAAGAAATAAAAATAAAAAAAGGGAATTTCATAATCAGTTTGGTAAAAGTCATAAATGCTTGATATCATGCCTAGTATTGTTGAATAGCAAACATAATCACTCTAATAGTTTTTTTTTGTTTTTTTTTACTTTTTGAGAAATGTCAGAAACCAAACTATTTGTAGCAGATTTTTAATCCTGTTGTGTGACCCTTTCCAAAGTCACAAGGTTTTATTAGGTCTTGGAAATGAATTAATGAGAACTGTGAAGAAATCAAAAAAACTGCAGAACACAGATGTAACATGTTATGCACAAAAAATTAAAGAAACAGCAGGTTATAAAACATGCTCTTTGGCAAGCTATATAAAATCTAAAGAGGGAAATGGAGAGGTTAATAGAGAGATGTAATTAACAGATCAGTGAGTGCTCCCATGACAACAGAGGAGAAAAACATAAAATAAAAATTAAAAAATAGAACATGGAAGGACCCCTAACAGACAACAGCAAATTCCTTGATGAGCTACATACCTAAAATAATAATTAAGATTCTAATAAATGATTCAAGAATACTGTGGCTTTCTTCAAGATACTGGAATAAGAAATTCCATTTTGAAGATCAGAATGCAAAAGATATATTATATTATATCAGACCAGAAGAAAATTTTAATTTGATGTTATATAAAGACTAACATAAAATGAAATGAGGAGAAATAGATAACTGCGTTATACCAATTCTTCAAGTTAAGAGTTTATCTGCCTTGAAAAATCATCCCTTGAAATTTTGTATTTATACCTGAGTTTCAACACAAACCTATAATACTGGAAAGAAATATGCAACTACCTCAACCAACCAGAAAGATGTCCTCATTAGTTTGAGAAAAGCAATACATTTAGGAATGATCCCAAGTGCAAACTGAAATAAAAGTTTGGATGTATTCAAAGAAAGGATTATGCACATGCAGATTTTTTTTCTTTTCTTTTGTGGGGAGTCAAGCTTGAAATCAGGTTGGGTATTAAAAAAAAAAAAACGCCCAAGGCTAATATTTTCTTGGCAGTGAAGAAGTTTGAGAATAGTGACCTAGTCACAGAAAACATTGAGAACAACATGCTATTTTATTTTAGACAGAGTATCAAAGAGGCAGGGGGAATGGCTGATAAAAGTAGAAATGCTTATTTCAATTGCCAGAGAGAGAGAGAGAGAGAGAGAGAGAGAGAGAGAGAGAGAGAAAGAGAGAGAGAGAGAGAAGTTTATTTTATATGGCATCAAATATTAAAGCAAGTCCTTCAAATCAAATAAATCAAGTTGTAAGCTTTTTCTATTTTATCTGATAACCCATGCACAAGTTGTGCCTTTTGGATTGAATCTAATTCAATTTCAAAATAATTCTTCAGATGAGGTCCATGAGAAATAAAAACTAAATTTGAACCATTATGATACAAATTGGTTACTCTGGTTTATTTGTAACTTTAATTTAAATATAAGATTCAACGTAATGGTATAATAATAATAATAACAACATCAAACCTACCACCAAGTTTCTGACAATAAAATAGATATTAAAGGTGCCTTCAATAGACAGTGTATGCTTTCCAAAATGTAAGTTGTTGAGAACGAAAACAATTCTAATCACTACAAGCAAATCAATGAATTGTTAGAGAAAAAAAATCTTAAACAAATGTTAGAGTATTTTACAAACAAACAGCATTCATCTTTTCCTTGTGTCATTTTGGCATGCATATTACAACTGCAAACTTACTTCCAAGTGGATACTGTTTTTAACAAAGAAAAACATTGTTCTAGGTGATGTTTTTTCTTTCTTTTGTAAATCACAATCACTTTCTCTTATATATGAGCCTCATTTTTTTAAGTGCCAAACATTGAACAATAATAAGGCCTTTAACCACCCAAGATACTCTTTGGGTAATATCTAGATACAAATTTCACATTAAAAAAAAAAATGCTAGGTTGTTAAGAAATGACAAGTTTGGTATGAGTTTCTTTTTTTTTTCAACTTGTGTAAGTTGATCAAAAATGATTTCATTTTTTAAAGTGTTCAAATTATAAATATATGAATGGTAATGGCTATAATATTAAGTTTCCTATCTCCTATACTAAATTTGTTATAACAGATCTATATACCAAGGTATTTGATGTGTTTAGTATTACTAATTCCACATCTTGAATTTTTATGATAGATCTAGGATAGGTGACATTACTGCATTCATTCCAATTCTAGATCAGTTTCCATTTTGGAAAGGTATAAAGATCTGTAGAAAACTTTGAAAATTCCAAAAGAGCAAATTTATAGGCAAACAAACTGCTTGGAATGTTTCACTTTCTCTAGTGTAAATCTGAAACAGTCTTGTCCAATTTCTCTGCTATGAATGAAGACAACAGATTTTTTACAAATGCCATTAAACACAATAGAATAATGGCCATTAAATTCAGTATTTATTAAGATTAGATTAGTCTGACACAAGGCTAAATGGGTAAATGGAAAAATATTATAAGAAGCAGTAAAACTGTTGATGATTACAGAAACAATAATGCATAAAGAAATGAGTCTAGACACTTTATATCAGTGTCTGTACTTTATGCATATATTATGTTACATCCAACAAGAATTTGGTTTTATGCGTTGATGCAACTTTTAATGAAAATAAATTCTGTCACCTAGTATGGCAATCTGCTCACTACAAAAAGATATGGCACAGTCATATGCAAGTGCAAAATGAACAACAAATGAAAGCAGAGAGAAAACAAGGGGAAGGAAAAACAAAACATTCTAAGACTGGGTGCTCATCTTAATACCAAGTTCCTTGTCAGTAGGTGAATCTTGTTGGATATCACCATCCTCATCATCTTCCTGATCAGGCTCAGGATCAACAAACAAGTCTCCTAAAACAATAACAGCAAAAGTCAAATGGAAGCCACCAACCAGAGAAAGTGAGAAGTAGCAAATAGACATCTTCATAACAAAAAAAAAAAAAAAAAAAATAGTAAACTGTATTACCTTTTTATAAACCAATGATTTTGATTTCATCTTTCAAATCATTGATGTATATATGTCAACCAATATAAATTATCAAAGAAGGAGCATATTTTCATAAGTCTAAGAAAATCTTTTGAAAACAAAGCCAGATTTCCAGTCTATAGATTTTTTAAAACATAAAATGAACACAAGAAAATACTTGAAAATATTTTTTTTTTTTTTAAATGTCATAGTAGTGGTTCTATTTATGATTATAACTGTAATGATACCAGTAATAATAAACATAATTATACAAATAATAATAATTGTGGCCATAACAGTCAGTCAGTCAGAGTAATAAGCATAATTGTCACCAAAGTGGCAAGATTATTATTTACAATAATTCTAATAGTAATAATATTAATAGGACAATAGGCTGCTATAAATAATCTTAACAGCTTCAGCACCAACACTTTTTTTTGCTGATATGTGCAGGCCAAGAATAGAAGAAATGACCCAGAGACAAATTAGCACTACTGGAAAACAATCACAAGTCATACCAGTTGGACACTTTGGCATGGTGTAATGGTTAGTAAGCATATCTCGCTAGATCAATTATGACTGAGTAGTGAGATTGATTCTCACTGTGTGCTCAACACTTTCAGCCTTGTGCCACATCTAAGCTATGCTTAGAAAATCATTTTTGGTTCTATTACTATGAATTTCAAAATTTTTTTCTTTGTCACTTCCTGTGTCTGTATCAATGTATAGTCTCTTAAAGTTTTTTTGTGTTCATATTTTATTTTTTATTATTATTCATCAGCTATGCTCCCCACCCACCTCAGAGGCTCCATATGAGGGAGATGATGACGAGTGGGAAACCCCATTTGTTGCATTCCTCCAGGGCTACATGACAGGTATACTCAAACATAGGGAGGATTCCAAGCACCTGTTATATCCGGAATCATCCACCAAAATATAGGCTTTCTTCAGAGGTTGAAACAACCATGTCAGATTGACTCTACAGCCACTACTTACTAAGTCAGTTTAATGTTTGATATGGTAAATGTGAGGGCATTTTGTTTGTATTGTTAGCCTGACATAGGGCTAGACTGGATCTGGTCTCTCCAACTGCCCGTCTAGCTCTAGTAAGAGCTAAAATGGTGTGTTAGAGTTTAGGAGTATATGTAAAACCCCAAAACCACCAGGATCTCATCATCAAGCACCATGAGTTACTAACCACAGCAAACAGGTTGCGTCCTTAGGGAACTTTTACTCTTTGCAGAGGTGCTGTCAGTGTATTCTGTAGCCCCATCAACAGGGTGGACCATATGATGAAAAGAATTATTTGTATAGAATGATATAATGGTATGAGAACCACTGCCAAAGAAAAAGAGAAAAAAAAGGTGGGGGTGGGGGAATAGATTATAAAGGCAAGCAAACAACACTGGAGACTCACCTCGACTCATTATTAAGTTTTCATCTGGAAGTCACAGAAAAATTTACACATCAAGGAAGGTGGAGAATAAAAAAACAACTAAAGCAACCAAGAGAGGTTACAGGGTAGGGGCCAGTGAAACCATTTTTTTTATCATTATCCTGAATCAGCACTCACCTTTTTGTGTTCCACAGGTTTTGACCAATAACTCTCTGACCATCAACAGTTTTTATGGCCCAGAGCTTAACATAGTTATAGTTACTGCCCTTAATCTTCTAAGCAGTGTTCATTTTTCAAGTCAAAAAAAAAATTTCATTTTATCAAATGTTTGCTGTTAATAGAACAAAGTTGACTTTCTATATACTAAACGAATCACAAATAGAAAAAAAAGACAAAGTGCATTCTAACACTATTTAAATACCATATCAAGAAAACTTGAATGAAACTAAGAATAAAATAAGAGTTATTTGGAAATAGAATTTTTTTTACTATTCATTTTTACTGTATCTTATCTACAGTTTATATACAAATTGTAAGATATGTATCAACTAATAAAGTCTAATTGTATTGTAGCACAAAGGCAAAATTTGATAAAATGAATGTGCAATTTTATAAATATTATATGTAACTGAATATACTTTGTGACAATGTACTCTTGGGTCTGTAATAATTGTACCCCTACCACAACAATTATCAGTCACCTCCCCCAAACTTATTCATACATCATATTTATTTTTGTGGAAACTTCTTAGAAAAAGATTTCATTTCTAGGTTGATCATTAATTGCAAGACTTATTTGGTGAAGATTCTAAAACTTAATTTAAATTATAATTCATTTAATTCTAAAGATACATTCAAATCATAACAATTGGAAATATTAGTTTGGAATGAACATTCATAGTATTTTTTGAGTAAATTTAAAAGAGAATATTTAAATATCTGTATATAGAATTATTCAACCATGTATGTGTTATTTTTCACAATCTTTGTGGTAGCTTCATAATTCCATCCTCCAAGAACTTGGTATCTTCATGAGTGATGAACTAGTCTAGGTGATTCTTCCAGAGAAGTTCAAAAGAATGTTGTAGGGATCAAAGTAAGTCGTAATCCAAAGTTGCAATGTCAGTTGAGTACAGCAGGTGTAGTAGGACATCTCAGACAAGCTGTACCCATTTCTACTGCATTTGCAAAGTAATGTAAAATTTTGCATTGTCCTGATGTGTGACATAACTAGGCGTATATTAAGGTGGATTTGTAAAATATGTATTTTATTATAATAGATTAAGAATAGAAAATGGTTAAGAATAGAAAAATAGTTTAAAAACGTGTTTCATTTAACAAAAGTACTAAGTGAAAAAGAAAAGGAAAAAAATAAATAAACACTTTTTCTTTTATATGTAAATTTGTGGAAGAGAAAAGGGCATCAGATTACTGTTAAATCCTACCAGTCTTCCAATAAAATAATTGACTAAGTGAGTTGATGTGATAAAAGATAAATGTTTAGGAAATAGATTTTAGGTGACCAGGTCAAAAACTGTTTTTACTGTATCTTGACTACACATTAAGAAAATAAAGAAAAGATAATAGAATTTTCCCTTTCTACAGACAATAAAAAAACGCCTGCTTACAGGTAAAGTGTCAGGGCTATAAAAACCTCCAACAGCCTTCACACGAAGCTTTATTAAGATAAAAAGATAAAGTCCTGAAAAATATGTTGTTGAAGGCTGAGTGCAGATGGGATGTGTGCGGGATGTTTACACATCAAAGGAAGTAAAATTTAAGTATCTTGAAATTTTCGGACTTACAGTTGTCAATGCTTGCTTATCTTTTAGTTTTGTTTTAACCCGGTGGTCTCTAGTGGACTTCCGATTATTTCAATATAAATACAAGTGATTTTTCCAAGCCAATCAGTTCAGCCGGGCATGTGCTTGAAGTAGCTATGTGTGTCAGGCACACTGAAGAAGGGAAACTCCGTTCGTCTGAGTCAGTCGGTTCGGCATTTGATTTCCATTAATTAGAATTAGAGCTGAGTGTCACATCGCCTGCCCCAACTGCAAGATTAACTCTGAACGAAATAAAGCATTGATTTAACTCATCCAAGTTGTGGAAGTTTGTTCTTTCAATAGTTTATCTTGTGCCCCCAGCTTGAGACTTCGATTTTTTCAATCAACCCCTAGCAACATTACAGCATGGAGAATGGTCGCCAAAGAAATTGTTCAGACCTTCAACTGGGGTGTTACAGATGAAAGACAACTGATTAATTCTGATAAACTAATTGCAAACTTTTCATCAATTGATGCCTTTAATCAGTCCAACTGGGAAGAGTACTTGTTTGAATTTAATATCTGATTTTGCAGAAACAATGCCTTTTCAATTCCTCCAGTTATACAGCATCACTTTCTTCAGCTTTTTGCTTTCCAAGATATTTTTCATTCCATATTATTGTAAACAATTGATTCTTCATGACCTGCAATAGTTCTTTTCAAAAACAGGTAATTTTTGTTGCACTGGAGCAAGGAATTGCACATAGTAACATGCTCCATTGGTTTGGTGTTAAACAGCAAATACCAATACATCACTGCAATTCACATACCCAAGTGTTTTCAAATGCCTTACAGTGTTCATATGAAATATATAGAGTATCTCTACAGCATCACATTATGTGACATGGATTATTTTTAATCAATTTTTCAATATAGTCATCATTAGCAACTGCAGTCTTGCCAGAACATTCTCAGTTTTCCAGATCAAAATTTCCACTTTTGAACCTAGTAAACCAATTATTGCAGATGTGTGTTGTGGTGCAGTGGATATCAGTTCGGAACGAGAAATCAGGGAGCTGAGTTCGAATTCCAGTTGAATTCATTGCATTCACTTACGCACAAATACCCTTGGGAAAGGTATTAATCCATTTCTTCCTTCCAGTTATGGGTTAAATAATAGGACAGATTGGGTTCTATAGCCTTGGTTGGCAACCAGTCTACCGCAGAAAGCAATGGCAACCTACTGCGGGATAATCTTCTGCCCAGTCAGTCATGTCTCTTTCGAGACATGATCGCCCAAGCGTGTTTCACATATGGCACTTAACTGACTGACTGAAATCAATTACAAACAGTACTCTCAGCTATGGTACTTTCTCCATAAATGGCACATACCCTTTCTGTTGTTTATACAGCATTTTTTTTCTTAAAATTTCCACTCTACACATAAATCATATGGAAAGACATGTTGAAATGTTAACTTTCAGAATATGTATACATGTCAAATTTTAGTCACATGTGAAACAAATTAAGATATTCAAACACCAGTTATTGAAAAATTTTACAACTTTTATTCTTAAATATAGGTACCACCCAAAAAAACCCTGAAAAAACAGCATAGTATGAAGGAAAAGGCCCCAAACTAAATAAAAGCAAGGTTTTAGCGATAAAATGTTTATATTATCATTAAGAGGATAGATCAAAGTATTTTTGAATTATTTTTTAAAAATTTTTATTATTTCTAACACATTCGAAATTTTGGTAGAAAATCTTTTTTCCTTTTATGTCAGTGCAAGACTTAAATTGACACAGTTTATTACTAAAAAAAAAAAAAAAAAAGTAATATTATGCAAGGCACTTTTTTGACAGTGAAAGACACATTAATTTGAAAATTCTTGCAAAAATCAAATAATGGTCCGATTTTGATGAAAATTTCAGGACATTCATAATTGACTGAAATCAATTTTGAAATAATTATTTTTAGAAAATATTGGTAAAAATATATATATTTTTTTACATATGTTACCCCTTCCCCACCAATTAATTTCCAGAAATGTCTAAAAATTCAACTCTGGGTTAGAATAAACCTAATTAAATTCAGGAGTCATTGGGAAATCCTAATCAACTGTCTTTTTTTTCTCAATATTGGCCTTCCTTCTTAAAAGTAGGTTCGAATTATGAAAAATGCAGTAACTGTGCCAATTTTTATTTGGATAAACTTTCAATTGCTTTTATGAACAATATAAATTAAGCATATAGTCTGAAAAGAAAAAAAAATTCAATGAATAATGAATTTTTACAAGAATTACTTTCATTTTTTAAAACTATTTTTTATAATATATAAAGTTTCAAAAAATATTTTAAAATTTCTTCCTCCATTGGGTCGGCTAGGGTATGAAGTTAAAGCATGAAGACTACATTTACTAATCGAAAATCTTAACACAAATGATTTAGCCACGGGATTTTTAAAACAATTAAAACATTTTAATTGTGTACATTTTGATTACCCGTATCTTATTTGTACGGGTGGCTGTACATGATATTTATAATTAAAAGGTCATGTAATTCAAGGGTTGTCCTTCCTTACATGAAAAAAATAAAATTTATACCAAATTTGTCTTCCATACTTGGCATTTTTTGGCCAGCTACTGTAAATCATATCAATTATTGCCTCTTGATAAGTCGTTGACAGATGTGATGATAAGAATACTGTAATTGAGAAACACTTTTTTGAAAATATTTCAGCCAGTAAGCAAGTAATTCTTGTTTCAAATCAAAAAATAAGTTTAAATTCAGTAATTTGAAAAAAAATAATGTGTCAGCTAGGTGTATTTTATTTTTGTAAGATTTTTTAAAACTGAGAACTGGCTTCTGTTTCCAATCGATGAAAAAATGGCAGAAAATTTGAAATTCAAAAAAAATTTTTTAAACCTAAAATATTTTTGATTCCGATCAATATAATTTCGGTTTGGAATACACCAGGGTTTTTGCTTACTGTAATTAGTAAATTTAATCTCTTGGCTTTCAATTAAAGCTATAATTAAAGCTTCAAGAAAACTTTTTTATTTTTAAAAATTCAATTTAAATTGAGGTATCGGAAATTTGTGGAGGTACCTACCTAAATAATATTTTAGTTGTCTTTTCTTGTTATGTTAAAAATAATCTAAAAAATATATCTGAGCAAAGAACATTGAGAGTTGGCTCTTATGTACAATATTCTATTGAAGAAAAGAAAACCCTCGCAGCTACTGTGCAAAATATAAAATTGAATATGAACAAGAATTCAATCAGTTACAAGATAAAATACATTGGGACACTAAATGAAAAAAAAAATGTGTTCCTAACACACCAAAACAAGGACATCTTGTCAAAGCACTTTTTTTTTCTCTAAGCTGAGTACAGCTGAAATACAAATGACAAATGATCCATGAAGAATAACAAATGAAGAACATTAGAAATACACTTTATATAAGGTTAATATTTAATTGCAGTAAAAAAAAAATTTGATAAAGAAAATTGTTTTAAACCTGATTAAATAATGTGCTGTATGTTTACATACAATTCCATCATACAAATCAACTAAATTCTGGAATAATTCTGTTTCCTCCATAGATTTTTCAACCCCCATCACTTATTAGATATTAAAAAAAATCTACTCTTTCTTTTAAAACCCAAGAGTACACTATGTCAGATTTTACTATGCAAAACTATAAGATAAGAGCAAGTTTCTAGTGCTTATTTTTTTAAAAATAGAGACTGAATAGCCAATGGTAAAGTGTCATTTTTTATTTTATATATTTATATACTGAACAAACAGTTTTAACTAAGTTTTCTGGTAAGAATAGGTTTAGTTAAAAAAAGTCAACCTTTTCATAGCAAAAGATTGCTAAGTAATGAAAATCAGAGAAAAGACCTCCCAAAAAAAGCTCATTCATTTTCAAAGTAAATATTTGATTTCTTCAATGTTGTCAACCTGAAACAATATTACAGAAAACTTTCTTTTCCATTTAAGATTGTCAGACAGATGAATGAACAGATTGCTGTAAATAAGATTAGCAATGATTTAGCATTCAACACAAACCAGCCCCGAAAATATCACTTCTCAATGTTAAACCCATCCCATATGTACTCTTCCATAATATGACAACATCGCAAATTATGCAGGAAATCAAATAAGCAGCAAGACTTTGACCAAATGCTACTTTCACTATCTTTCTTTCTTTGATTAGAAAGAAAATGTGTTTTATAACCTTTTTTTCATCTTTTTCTGACAATGAGAAATCAAGCATCATAATGAACTGGAGTCTAATGTTTCAGAGTGTGCATTTGAGAGATATACAGGTCAGATTATTCTTGAATCTAAATGAAAGAAATGCAAGATGAATTAATAGTGATGAACTGACTTTCAGATGAGAATAATGATGTTGACACATATGTGTCAGATCTTGAGTGGACAAATGATCTCTAAGATGTCAACTTGCCAGCATTTTTGGAACCTAATGGATGTACACATTCATTGTCAAAGGATGCCAGGCAAGTTGACTATTTTCTTTTATTTTTGACATTTTTCTTTCTTATAATTCTCTCATTTTATGTGAATGCACAAGACTATATTGTGTGTGTGTGTGTGTGTGTGTGCGTTTAGGCAGCAGTCTCTCTTATGCAAGTTCCATAAAAAATAACAGACAAGGTGTCAAGGTTAAGTTTTTTATATAATTTTTCATGTTATCCTATATTTTTTTCTTTTTTTTAGTAGACAAATTATATAAAAATTGTCCGAATAGTTTATTTATCAAAGTGCTTTTGGCTCTACTTTTAGTCATTATCATAGATTAATTTTATTTTACTTTTAACTGAATATATAGATTGTTTTATATATGTATCTGGAGTTATAGGAATGTTTTATTTTCCAAACATGATCAGCACATTGTGAGCATGTTGATAGTTGATGTTGTTGAGTGTTGGTTTTTTTTCTTTTTTATTAATAATGTTTCTATTATTTTTAAACTTATTTTTAAAAGTGGATGATGATATATTTATATTATCAACGAGTAGGTTATGGATAGAATTTGGTAGGTGTCCGTGTGCATGTAATTACAACAGACTGTCACTTTTAACAAAACTTGCATTATATAATATATATATATATATATATATATATATATATATATATATGTTTTACATATTATGAGTGATAATAAAAATAAAAAATTTTGTTAATGGCAGTTCTTAAATTTTTTTATCACTAACCATATTTTCATTCATATATATATGCGCTAAATGCTAAAAGATCCATGGCGAGGGTGTTTTAGTTTTTTTTTGTTTTTTTGTTTTTCAAACTAACCTGCAGGGTTGAAAGGATAAAAGTCCAATGAGAGCTTATTCAGTGTGATCTGCATGGCACCTCCTTCAATACGGGAATTGTGAGTAGGACTAGAATCTGTTAGAGAGAGAGAGAAAAAAGAAAGAAACTATTAACAGATAGAGACATTTTATAATCATACACAAATCTATATGTAAGCAATTCCAATGTTTATTCATATCATCAGACAATATGAACAAACGACAAAATCAATCACATTTTCCAATTCCCATTTGTTAAAATACTCATTTATTTATTTATTTTCAGATTTTAAAACACACTTATAGTAAAATATTATAGAAATTGAATGTAATGAATTTTATAAATTAACATACTGGAAAAAAGTTTTTAACTCTTCATGTCTTACATTAGTTTAAAAAAAAAAAACTTACATAGAGCCTCAGACCTTTTCATATATAGTCCCTTTCTCTACCCACTGAACCAAAGTCTAAAGTATAAATGGCCAAAAACTTTCAGTCTAACCAAGAAGAAATTGAAAACATAAAAAAGTGTTAGGTTATATGCTCAAATTTTTTTTAGAAGTAAATTTAGCACCTATCATTGCTGCTACCAAGACTATTTGTACCAAAAGTTTTATTATTTTAAAAAGATTAATTTTAGCTTTACTCAATGTTGAAGATAAGCCTTGGAAGAGAATTAAATTTCTTAGTCTTGATTTTATTTTGATAAATTAAAACAACAGTTGAGGGGGTGATCACAGTCAGACTTGTTGGGTAGAATCACCTGAACATCTGTTGCTGTGTTTAATTTTTCTTTATCTTAACATTTCTTCCTTTCTTTCTTAAACTATTGATTTATATGCACCCACTCTCTCCATCACTCTCTTTTATAATTCTTTTCTCTTTCAAATTTCCTTTTTTATTTTTTACTTCACCCTTTCTTTTCCTGCTCTATATATCTTCCCTATGTCCTGCTTATTCCAGCTGTTCCCAAATATAATGAGCTGAATGGCAATCCTATTAGTCATCTCTTAAGGAAATTCAAACTTATTTAATATATTTGTAGAGCAGTACTTCCCATTAACCACTAGACTCCCAAAAGCACTTTTAAACACAAGTTAAATGTCTACTTAATTTTCACCATAATAATACCTGCAAATTTTAAAACTCAAACTATTGTCCTCTACTTATTTTCTCTGCATCTGACTATTACTTATGTACTAAACTTTACAATGTCCAAGAGACAACTGTTTCCTTTTAATCATTTCACCCCAAACAAGGCAATCATTCCAACAAGATGCAAGGGGTTACTGGAAATGAAAAGAATGAGAAAACTTTAGTGAGGAGAAAGGACAATAAAAATAACAGGATTCAGGAAGACAGAAGATGGTGATTGACATTGCATTCAAATTTTTGAAGATCATCAGTAGCAGGTAAGCAACAAAATGGAAGAGAGAGTTCCACAGGCGAGAAGTGTTTGTTTTTAAAACACTCATCTTTTACCAAGTTCTTTTTCCTCCACAGAAGTCATTTTATAAGTTTTTTCTTTTTTGTTTTAACAGGATTAGAATGAAGATCACAGTTTTTGAAATCAGTCACATTAGATATGTTTCTGCAAACTCACTGGAGATTTTTCAACTCCGTTTTACAATATAAACAAATAGAATTATGATACTGAAGGAGTTAAGGAAAAAGGTCTTAAGTTTGTATCTTTAAAGAATCAAATAAGAGACGGAGTTGGATAATAGTATGAATGTGTTTCTATTTAAATTTCAAATCACTAACAGTGTATTGTTTTTATTTATTCATAAAGTTTCTACTTAATCCACTTTTTACCTTTTTTTTTTCAAGTTTACAAAGTAAATTATTAAAACTTGTCAAAATATTACAATTTCTTCAAACTTAGGCATTTATTGATCTCCTGAAATTGTTCTTAGTGTTAAGAAGTATGCTAACCATTTTAGCACTTCCTGATCAAGAAAAAGTTTTCTTATCACTGAAAGTGTATTTTAAATAAGAAATGAAACAATAATTGCAACAAGTTAAAATCTATAACATTACTGACATAAATTTATAATGTTGATTTTACTGTTAGCTGATATGGCATTGCTATGTCAATTCAAGTAGGTCAGTTAAATCTCTGAAAATCCACCAAAGGTGTGATAACAGAAGGAAAAAAAATCTCATTTATAATATAGATCATGGAAAGAAAATCAAATATTTACAACAACAATATAAATTTTATTATACTCTATATGTTAATGTAACCAGAAATAAAGTTTTATGCAAATTTTAACCATTTTTCTCTAACTACTTATTTTTTCCATTTTTTTTTTTTTTTTTACAATTTATTGCCAGTCCTTGAAACAAAGACAGGAAGTCAATTTTTCATTAGAATATTGTCCAACTGACCTAATATTTGACTTCCGAAATTTAAAAAAAATAAAGCCATCAGGTGACCAAAGTACAAAGTTGATTTTAAATTTAGAATATGCTATTATTTTAGATTAGGGATAATAAAATGGAAAAGACCAGAGACGAGAACAAGATTCATTTTTGGTTTATCATGATACTTGCCTCACCTACTTTTGAAAACCCAGGCTTTTCAATTTTTTAAAATTTTATTACTTGTGACTACATTTAAAATGAGAGATGCTATATGGCTCTATTTGGGGGGGTGCATATTCCGGTGTAATGGATAACAGCTCAGAATGAGAAAATGGAGAGCCGAGTTCAAATCCTAGTCAGGTTTGTTATGTTCCATTTAGTGCAAATACTCTTGATAAAAGGTAGGTTTTCATCTCTTCCTCTCCACCAGGTACAGGTTGAATAGGAGGACAGATTGAGCCTGATAGCTTTAGTTACTACAGAAAAAAACCACAACCTATTGCAAGCAAATTTTCTGCCTAGTCAGTCATGAATCAAAAGAGACATGATCATCCAAGTGTGTATCACATATGCCACTTAACTGATTGAATGAAAAAAAAGTCAATTCAAAATTGAGTAACACTTGACCTTCAAATGTAGCTCAACTGACAACATTTTCTCAACATTTTTTGATATTGTTGCATTTAATCAGCCGTGACATGTAAATGAAATTTGTTATTTGTGATTCACAAAAGGCAATAAACACCAAAACTGACATTGATCATTCTGGCACTAAGAATGGAACACCTTTATGTAACCAGAGTTAATTGCTTAACATGAAAACTTGAAAAGAAGAGTGTCAAGTTTTAAAATATCGAAGGATATTTGAAATTTTATAGTACACTGGGATAAGGGACTGTTATCCAAACATTTTATAATAAATAGACAATAATATAAAACTAGCAGAAAGATTTACTAATAAATTTTATAATGCTGTACTTATCAGCTGATGACAATTCCCAGATTGTTATAAGGAAAGTGACAAATATTTTTACAATACTGAAATGTGGTATGATGCACAGCTTCACTAATATGAAATCACTTTTCCATAAAATGTAATGTAGTAAATATAAATTATATACATTCTCCACACATTAAAGGTAATATTAGAATTACTTGTCTTAATTTTTCTCAGTTGAGGTGTGAGTCATGTGTAATCTGGAAATGTATATGTACATTAAAGAGAGACAGCAATAAAAATTATTTTTTGCAATGCATCTAGTTTTATTCCAATGACAATTGCATTATTAATGTTCTTATAAAGATTTTAACAATTTACAATGATTTTTTTAGAATATGAGTGAAGTCAAAGATGCACAATGACATTACATAAATTTATACATGATGATAGCATTTCATGTTTCTATCAAGTTGCTCAACAATATATTCTAATTTTGATCCATAACACATTACTATATATATATATATATATATGCTTAGGTCACTTGAGAGTATAAACAAAAGAATGGAATTCTTAATAGGTTCATAAATATTTAAAGAGAAACAATGGTAAACATTACAACACCAGTAGTGCACTCTTCTAGTAGGATACAAAGACTATGGAAGAGTCTGCAAGCCTGAGTGTTCACTTAATGCAGCCATATAGCCAAGTAATTGGTATCACTTTACTTTGTTATATACAATATTTTTAGTATACAAAACAAACAAACTAACAACGTAGACCGTATACAAAAAAGTAGATTGATGTAGCAGCATAAATAAACTTTTCTTTTGCAAAATAACCTCTGATTACATTAATTCATATCCAAAAGATATATAAAATTGTACCCAAATAGTTCACAAAAAACTAGAAAACCTCTTACAGTAAGTAGTGAAGGAAAGTGAGAAGAAAGGACTAAGCATAAACTACAAGACACAAGGCATCATTATCAGCAAAAGGATGGGCCCAAAATGCAAATTACAAGTTGGAGTTACTAAAATCAAGGAGATACAGAAATTTAAATATCTGGCAATTTTTCTAACAAAGGATGGATGCACGACACTGAGATCTGAAGATGCATTGGAATGGCCAAAGATGCATTCCAAAAGCTAAGTAGGGTATTAAGAGACAGAAAAGTTTTGTTTGAAACAAAAAAATGTGTACTGAACTGTTATGTGATATTTGTCTTTCTGTATGGCAGCAAATGCTCGACAATCTCCTCAAAGATGAGAAAGAGACTTGAAGCAACAGAAATGTTGTTCTACAGAAAGATGCTGAGAATACTATGGGCCAAACATCCGAGCAACAAGGTTTTAAACAAAAAGGAAACTTATACTTGCCATCAGGAAAAGGCAGTTGAAATTTCAGAGGCACATAATAAGGAAAGGAGGGCTTGGAAAATTTTATATTCACAGGGCAGATTGAAGGACAGAGGAAAGCAACATGTAACATACTTGATGTGCTCAAGCAAATGAATGGTGAACCAGAGTTTGGGAGAAATAACAAAAAGACAAAACTTAGTAGGAGCTGCAAGTGATAGGAAGAAGTGGAGGGCCATAATCCCCTACATACTGAAGGAACACAGTGCATAAAAGAAGTTCACAAGTTAAAATTCATGCAATAGAAATTCATTGAAATTCAATCCCTCAATCATGAAACCAAAACAAACCTTTTCATTTATTTAATTTTTGTTTAGAAATGTTTTGAAAAATAAAAAAAAAACCCTCACGTTACTATCGATTAAGCACCCTTAGATCATGATAATCAAAAGAAATTGTTCTGGTTTATTAATAATTTAAAAATATCACTAGTAGTACCTGAGAAATTTTTTTTTTGCTTTTCTGTTTGAATTTTGTTTCATTTTCTTTAACTGAAATCAAACAGTGTCTGACATTTTTTTCTGTCTTTCCTTGAAATCAAAACAAAACAGTACATTATTTATGAGATATTGGCAGGCTCTGTCTGCCTTCCTTCCTTCCTTCTTTTCTTTTTCTCACCGAAACCAAGTAGTGTCCCTGATTTGTCTTTTCTATTTTTCCACACAATTAAAGTAGAAAAACCCATTATTTATGAAGGCATTAAACATATGTTCTAACAAAAGAACTAATCCAAAAGTAAAATAGTGTGAAATATATCAGTAAGAGCAATGGACATTTTAGAAAACAATTTTTAAAAGTATTCAATCCATTCTCCTATTTGATGAAATTATTTGACAACCAATTTCAGATCAGCAAAATTATAATCAAAAGCAAGAGAAATAATCGTCCTTTTTTTATATTCAAAATGAAGCATGCCTGCACAGTTTATGTATTTATGCATGTATATAGCAGTACTAAGTTTAAAACTGTTCTCAAATAGTCACCTAATAGTAATTTATTAAGTTGCTCAATACAAGACTGTCTTGTAGTTATCTTAATAGTGAAAGACTAACCTGGGTGTTGTTTCCCTTCAAATGCCAAATGCACTTGTTGCTTCATATCAGCAGGTTGTTCAGTGAATTTCCAAAGAAAATTGGCAAAGTAAAAAAAAAAACATGACCTAACTGCTCAATACAACCTAATATTAATTCAGAATTAAACAAAAGTTTAGTTAGGATTAGCTCAGCAAAATGGGACAATTATTTTCTGATAAATTGATTTCTTTTACAGTGGATGATAAGGGCAAAGAGGTAATTGATATCAGCTCACTCTGAGCTGATTTCAAATTCCAGTCAAGTTCATTGCATTCATTTACACGCAAATATCCTTTATCTCTTCTACCAGCTATGGGTTGAATAGCAGGATAGATTGGGTTCTATAACCGTGGCTGGCAACCAGTCTACTGCAGAAAGAAATGACAACCTACTGCAGGAAAATCTGTCTAATCAGTGATAAATCTTGAGACATGATTGCCCAAGTGTGTATCACATACAGCAATTAACTGACTCAATGTATAATTACACATTTAAATTTATAAAAATAAATTAACAGCTACCAAATCTGATTTAGACTATTCGTAATAAAAAGAATGTTTTTATATGATGTTATGATTAGTAATTAGTCTTTAGAACTGAACTAGTATAAATATTATGCCCAAAGATATTACAGAATTTACAGAAACATTTTGAGCTTAGCATTTCTAAACAACAAATTTATATCCAATTAAAAATTTAATGTAGGATTTATTTCTTTTCTTTTTTTAAGTAATTTACTCTTAAACTTTTGCAGAACTATTTTCATTAACATTTATACATTTTTTTTTTAGAATATATGTGTGTGTGTGTGTTTTTGGTTATCAAAATATACAGAATGTCTCACGATACAATTTTTCATAAACTTTAAAACATTGCAAATTGTTATGCTGTTTAATATTATGTAGTTAAACTTCCAAAACAGTTAAATATCTTCACAAATTTGCACACAACTTTTTCATTAAGAGGAATTTCAGTTTTGTTTTAGCATCAGTTTTTGATCAAGCAACATAAATATTTATTATAAAATGATAAATACTAATTTTTTTTCTCTCTGATGTTTACAATCTTTAAAAAAAATATCTGGAATGGATTTTTAGTCTCATTCAGAAAATCTGATTTATTATTGTAAGTAAAAACATTGAACATTAATTTCTTTTTTTTTTTTTTTTTACAGTAGATCAGGTAGCAGTATTTATCTTTGTGTTTAATCAAATGTCTAGAAAAAAACAAAACAAAGGAATTCTGTAATTTAAACAGATGTGACATGTCACCCAACTGTGAGATGAAACTACATAGCAGAGAAATTCAAATAGCAATTTTGAAAATGTGGTTGTCAAACAAAAAAATAGAAACATTTCATGCTTAAAAACTTTCTATCTTCTAAACAAAATGATCATAGCAAATCTCCCTAAGCCAACAGCAGAAATAGTAGCAAAGACCGAGTAGAATATAGTACTATGTACTACCAAGATGTGATGGATAAATTGTTATCTAAATTGCACAAAAATGAAAATAACATTGACATCTCATTTTAACATATTTACCAAAATTACACAAAATATCTTGAAATACGAAAGAGTAAATTTATTCAATGAAATCGCCATTGGCTTTAACCATAGACTCTGGATAACTTTGGAATCTTCTGCATCTCTTCTGGACAGTTTCCTTGTTTAAGTTGGTGAATGCTGCTATAATCCTTGCCACACATAATAGTCAAGGTGGTTGAAGTCTGATGAGTTAAATGGCCAGAAGTAAGTGGTGATGTTGGGTTCTCCTGTTTGCATGGCATGGTGCAGAGTCCTGCTGCCAGACATAGGCTTCCACCCTCTTGATCCAGGGCAGCAATACCCACTCAAGGCATTTGATGTAGGCCTCTGTGTCAAGTCTGAGGCCCTCACCAATAATTCAGGAATTATTTTCTTATCAGAATAATCAAAGTGAGTTTTCCAAGCTGTCATACTTTCATGATCACCATTACACTCATCCAACTCTTTCTGAATCAACTTCACTGTCCTCAAATTGACACCCAAATATTCTGAAATGTTTGTATTAGAGCTTCCAGCATGAATGCAAAGCAATACAGGATGCTGTTTCCAAATTTCTGGTGGAGTGAATTGTGTCATGGTGCTCTTTTTCTCACAGACAGTACTCAACTAACTTTACTATACTGTGTAGTCAACAAATAAAAAACAAACAATGTACATGTGCAAAATTAAAAATATATAAATGGTGACAATTTACCCAACACACCCTGTATAAAAAAGAAAATAAAAATTGTTTAACCTTTCCGAGGTTGCATGTCATCACAAAGGTGCAAGTCAATACGACTGGTGATGAGATGGTAAGACGTGGATAAAACATCAAATTTGGTAAACACCCGAGACACTTTGGATGTCGGTATTGCCTTGTTTTGTTTCATCTGTTGTAGTCTTTTCAGTTGATCTGATACAATGTGACCTTGTTTCTACAAAGAAAAAATATATCAAAATTAAATATATTTTTAAATTTACAAAAAGGATTATCCAGAACTTGAAATAATAAACATACTTAAACTTTTTCTAATTCTCATATTCAAAACACCCTATCAGTGCAACAGGAAACTTCATCAGTGAAGTTTATTCTTGATGCCATCGAGGATATTGAGCTTCTAAACGCAGCAGACAGACTCCCTCAGGTGACCTAGCCAGAAGCAATCACTTCACAGCTAGCTTTCCAGCTTCTGAAATAAAGCTGCAAATCTTTAGGTGAGCCATTTATGGGTTTTATTTTCAAGGGTGTTTCAGCCAATGAAAATGGGTTTTACAGTTTCTGCAATCTCTGTTTGCCTATTTAATGTTGCTAACTTTCCCCAGTTGGCATTTGCCTCTGCTACTATTGACACTGTCAGCTCTCTGCCTTCGGGCAAAGAGCACTAATCCAGTCATGGTTCCGCCGAAGGGTAGAATCACAACTGAGGAAAGATAGACAGATATTTTTGGCCTGGCTATATGGCCCAGAAGACCCACCTTAAAAAGACCTTGTGTCACATTTTGCCTTAAGTGGGAAGGTGACTAAATACCGTTGCTAACTTTCCCCACCATTTTTGGGTTTTTTTGGGGGTTTTTTTTAGGGGGTAAGTTGGTCAGTTTTTCTAATTTTACAAAGAAATGAAATGGGAAGAAGATATCTTATAAAGATAAACATAGAAAATATTCAATCTTAGAAGTACTTTTTAAGCCAAATATTTCATCTTTTGTATTCATGGTTAATATACAATTACATTACATGTGTCAAATATTTCTCTTGGTATATGAAATTTTTTTTTTTTTTTAAAGATTAACCCAGAAAGAGATTAGTAAAAGATTCTTCTTTAAATGAAATGTTTATTCATTTACTCTATGTAACATAACAATGCAAGAAGAAATAGATTAAACTTTACGACTGAGAAAATTTTATATTTTACAATAAAGTTTACAATGATGTTCATCCTAGCACAAGGGCCACTCGAAGTAGAGGGTTAGAGTTAGAAGTGTAGCAAGTGTAAAATAATAAATATTCCTTTTACCCACTCCTTTCAAATTTTGGTAAGCTGAAGAAAAAGACTGAAAGGAATTGGCAAACTTATGTGAAATTTTTTTTGAACCAATGAAAACCTTGTCTTCAAAGAGATTGACTGGCAAGTTGAGAAAAAGATGGAAATAAATTTGCAAGCTTATGGGAAATTGTTTTGGACAAATGAAAACCTTGCCTCCACAAAAATTAGCCATTAAAGAAAGAAAGAAAATTGTGAGCCTCTGCAAAATTCCTTCTGAAATAAAATTAAGAGAAAAATTAAAATTAATGAAGAGTGTCTGAAGTGACGTGAAAGCTTTTATTTTTGTTCACTGCATCCAGCATGGAAGTTTTCACCAGTGTCATACTGCAAATTACATTATTAGCACTTCAAAAAAAAAAAAAAATTTTCTTTCAACAATCCTAGAAAACTAAGTATTTCAAACTCTCTTTGTCTACCATAAATTTCTTCTGTGAGCAACAAATTATTTTTTGTTTTAAACATTCTTAAATATTATTTTCTGTCAGATCACTTAATCTGTTGTGTGAATATTTCCTCTTCATGACAATTTGTTAAAACTACGGACTTAAAAAATTTCTTATTTTCCTGAAATGAGCTACCAACACAGTTTCAAACATCTAAATTTGTAAATGAATTCCTTAACTTATTTTGTCAAAAATTACCTGTTTCCTTGTCATTACCATCCTCCATGAAACTTGTTGGTGTAGGTAAATCAACTGTTCATTTTAACCCCCAAAGCTCCACCCCAAACAAGGTAATAATGCCACCAAAATGTAAGGAAACACTGGATTTGAAAGAGAAGGAAAAGATATTAGAGGGAACTGAAAACCTAATTCTAAACAGGAAACCAGTGATAAACCTCTTCTCCTGTTCAAAAAACAGGAGAGGAGTGTGAACCAGATGATAGGTTCACCTATCTGCCCCTCTTGTTATTCCTGATCTGAATTTTTGAGACATTATGTTACTATTATACACTGATTTAAATGAATCATTTTAGTTGTCTTTGTTATTTTTATCATATTTTAGAAAGTACCATAACCAAAATGATGCAACAAAAACCACAAAAATGAAGAAAGATTAAGATGCAACAAAATCTAATGTGCCTGCCTTTTTTTGTCTTTTCTTTTTTTTTATTTTTTACATATTTTAAATTGCAAAACATTTTTCCTTAAAAACTTTCAATGATACCTATAATCTTTTCAAAAGAAAAAAGTGAAATATTTATGAAATACTAAACAAAAAAAAATTTGTTAAAAAAATGTGCTAGAAAAATATTGCAAATTCTTCTATTTTCAGTTTTTACAACACACCAGAAACTCTTAAAATTTTCTGAGAATATTTCATAATTTCCTGGGATTCTTTATTTAGGGAATGCACATTCAATTTTTATTTTTAGACAGTTCCTCAGGCAACAATATGTTTATGTATTCATACATTAACTGAAATTATTGTTCATGCAAAGATGCATAGCTCACCCCAGTTCAGCTGTTGCTAAAATTGAAATACACAAATCTTTCACTTCACCAACCACTGCTTTGATATTCTATTCATGAAAGCCTTACAACTAACTTTGATTTCAATGATGCACCCTGTGGATAAATGCTTTTTTTTTTTATCCTGAATGTTTTAGCTGGAACAAAGTTTGCTCCTAAGTTTTGTTTTTTTAAAAGATGTCCTGCCATTTCTTGCTTTAAAATGACTACAATGAATTGCAATGCATATACCATCTATAAATTCTTCATATAGCAATTGTGAAATTTTTAATAACTTAATCTAGTTAAGGATAATCTAGCAAGGCTAAAGGGCTTTATTCATCCCATATTAAAAGTCCATATCTGAAATAAAATACCTTTAGTGATACTGCCTAAGAAAGAACTTTAACAGAGTAACATTTCAAATTGAAAAAAAAACAACCAAAAAAAAACACACACACACACACACACATGCATCTAAGTCGAATTAAATAAATCTATTGATATACAGCTATATGGAGTATTTCTCAAGGACATTTTTATGCCTCAAATTACAATTTTGTTTTTAAAGATTTCAATAATATGTACTCAAAATCTTTCCAAGTGGAAATAAAAGATTAAAAAAAAAAAAACGCAAGAAAAAAAATATTATATAAGATTTGAATAATAAAAAAGCTGCAAATACATTTATTAGCTTTTTCAGTAGTTAATATTTCTCTTGAATCATAGAAATGTTTTAGGCCACACAACCTCATTGTTAGAAATCAGAGAGAAGAGAATTTAGATGTTTGGTTTCTTGTGGATATTCAAACTTGCTTTGTGTTTCTTACTAATTAATCTGTTTTCTGAGCAGTGGCTAGAAAATTTATTAATCGATTGGAGTAGATAGATCTATCGATTGGAGTAGATAGATCTATCGCCCGGTTCACACTCCACCCACGTCTATTGAACAGGTTAAGAGGCTCATACCTTGTTCCCTGTTTAGGATGTGGTTTCCGGCTTTCTCTTTTCCAATCCTTTCACTATTATGTAGCCCCCTGCACATCAGTGGCATTACCGCCTTGCTTAGGGTGATATGATTAAAAAAAAAATATATATATATATATATATATATATATATATATAAAAAGCACAATATGTGTTTGTGTGTGTGTGCATTAGTGTGGACATAGGAGTCAACACTGCATGGACTAAAGATCACACTGAAGCATGATGAAACTGACAGTTACTACTAAGTAAAATTTTATCACTTAGCTGATTGGTGCTACCCTCATGACAAGCATAAATCTTTTATGGTAATGTGTTTGTCTCTTGAAGAACTTTATATCAAGACAAATGTAGAAGTTTTATAGAAAAAAAAAATTTTTTTCGCAATAAAATTTCTACATTTGCCTTGATAAAGTTCCTCAAGTAATAAAATATCTATAAATCTACCATTTATCCATGCATTGAATACTGTTGCCATATCTGGTCAGATGCTCCTGCTGTTCATCTCAGGGTTCTCAACAAAATCCAGGTGGAGAATCTGAATTGTAATTGGTCCTGATTTGGCTGCTCACCTTCAGCCACTTTCTCACAGACAGAATGTGGTTTCCCTCTGTCTTTTCTACAAGTATTTTCACAGCTTCTGCTCTGACAAGATTTATTTCTTTGTACCCTTTATTTCTTTGTATCAATTTAACCGAGCAACTAGATCAGCAAATGTAACTGCCAATTCTACCCTAGCAGTTTCTTTCCTCACCCTTCCCACCTGTGGACCTGCCTTCCCCATGCTTGTTTCTCTGATAGCTACAATCTCCAAAAGTTTAAATGCCACATCAATTACCATCTTTTATCTCCCCACCTCTCTTTTACCCTTTTTACAACATCACCTATACTGTTTTCTTCTGTCTTCTGTTTCCCCTCATTGTAACCAACTGCCCACCAGTGCCAGTACTGCCTTGCTTCAGGTGAAATGATTATATAAAAAAAAAAAAAGAAAAAGGTAAAAAAAGATCAGCTTTTGGGGTTGTTAATGGTGGCTTATTTCATTTTTCCCAAAGTCATTTTCATTCCATATTGTTGTAAACAATTCATTTTTTATCACCAGTTCTTTTAAAAAAAATTGGTTGTTTTTGTTGTTATTTATATTAATGTGACATGGCACCTCTGTGGTCTGTTGTCTCAGGATCGATCCTGGTCTAAGAACAAGCCGTCAGCTTACACTTGTCGGTCGTTAATGGAGTTGACACAGCAGCTGGTCCTTGGGATGACCTCTTCAATTGTAATCTCTCTTGCCCACGTCATGATTTTGATCTCAAGAGAGTTAAGCCAAAATCTCACTGGAGTATTATTGACAAGCTAAACCAAGCTAGATATGCACACAATTGTGGAAATAAAAATGGCACCAATTTTAGAGATAAAACAAAGGACACCTGCATAAACTGTAGATAGTATTTATATACAAAAAAAATGAGAAAAATAATTACAAATCATCTTTTTTCCCAAGCCCTGTTTCTATTAATTGGCAATGGAAGGAAAGTTAAACCAGTTTCTCTAAGTCGGGCTAGACTTGTTAATCATTTAACTGGTAAATTCAAACACTAGTACTTTTCAAAAATGTTCATCAACGTTTTTCTTATTATTATTTTATAATCAGTTTGGCATAAGGTTTTCGTAAGGGTTCTTATCTTCCTCAGCAGATAACTTTGGTTGGTAATTTCAAACTGTGTAAAATCCCTTCACCTCCAGTCAAAGCTCTATGGTTGGTGCAAACGGTGTGTTGATTAACTTTGTCTCACTCCTTACTGGAATCTCACGGGAACTGTGGGTGGCGGTAACTCAAATTCACTTCATCCCATATGGCAATAGAACTGTCTTTGGCCCCTCAGGTCTCTCGTATTTATATTTGTTTCTTTTTACTGGGGTGATGAGGATGCATGAGGGTTGTTATGCAAATATCCTAACCTTCAACCAGTCTATTTCACACATCCAATCATGGACTGTTCTCTTTCTACTTTTGGCAGAGTTATTGCACGACGTCAGCTTCTCTTTGTCGTTTTCTATGTCTCATCCAATCATGGACTGTTCCCTTCCTCTGCTTGGGCAGAGTTATTACATGACATCAGATTCTCTAAGGGAAATTCTAATTAGTCATTTTCCCGTAATTAATAATTGTTCTTTTCCTTCTGTCAATAAATCAACTTAACTTTTGCTCTATACCGAATTCCCAATCTGGGGAAATATGAATAAAATCTCTTTCCTTAGTCACCTTGTTTACAATCTTCAACAAGACAAACCTGATATTTTGAGATTTTTACCATGCAGGTGCATATCGGCTTGTATCTCACTGGGAATAAAGAAAATAAAATTTTCTTTCCAATTGTTTTTCTTGCCATGGATAGCAATTGTATTTCAACATGGTGGTTCTGACACTTTATTACTAATTATATCAGCCATATTCGCCAACAATTTAGGAAAATAAAAAAAAATAATAAAAATTCTTTTTTTTTTTCAATTGTTCCTTTCTACCACAGAGAGTCCTGTGGTACATCTCTCAACACAGTATAAATTTTTAAAAATACAAAATTTCCTAACTGCTTTTCTTCTAGGCATTGTTTACTAGTGTCCCTGCTATTATTATCAAGGTAGGTTTGACATCTGACCTCCCTGCTGCACTCTCACTGGATATACGGTATAATTACATTTCGCCGAGGATTTAGGAAAACAAAAATTTTTCTTAATTGTGTATCGCTTGCATGCAATGTTACTTCTTTCAACAGAGCTGCCTGACATCTGACCTCGCATAGCCCAGCTATTTTATCCTAGGTAAAATAATCATAATTGAAATTTTTATCTTATTCCTATTTTTAGCCAATTTGCAATCTTAGAAAACCAAATTTCATTAAAAAAAACTTTTTTTCTCCATTCACATCGGAATAAAATAAATGTTTCTTTTTTAGTTAAATCTTTTTCATCTGTAATTTAAAAAAAAATGAAATAATTAGCTTTTCTGTCCATACCCCATGTTGATTATTGTTATACTAAGAGGAATGGCTCAACAACAAATGTGCCAAAGTAGAGAGATTGAGCAAGACTAATAAAGGAGAAAAGCATAAAGAAATAAGGGGACTAACAGGACAAAGAACATGCTCTTCAACAGGATGTTTAAAATCCAAGGATGAAACGAACAAATTAGAGAAAGAGGAAATACTCCAGCGATGGGAAGAATATATAAAAGATCTCTTCCACAATAACAACAAAGGGCAACCAATAGTAAACAAAGATGCTGATGAACCGGAAACACTAAAATCCGAAGTGAAATCTGCAATGGCCAAACTGAATAGAAACAAAGCCGCTGGACCAGAAGGCATTGTAATAGAGATGTTAACAGCTTTAGAAGATTTTGGCATAGAGAAAATTAGAGAAAATTACAGAAATAATAATTGAAATCTATAACAATGGTGTAATACCAGATGACCTAAGCAGATCAATCTTCATCGCCCTGCCAAAGAAGCCAGGCACAAACAAATGCAAACTTTACTGAACAATCAGTTTGATGAGCCACATAACAAAACTCATTGTCCGAATCCTGATGAATAGAGTGCAAAGCAAAATCAGGCTGAAGATAGGACAAGAACAGTGTGGTTTCATCAAGGACACTGGAACAAGGAATGCAATATTCATGCTTAGGATGCTATCAGAAAGAGTGATACAAATGAAAAAGGACGTTTACCTATGTTTTGTAGACTATGCCAAGGCGTTCGACAAAATACACCACAAAGAATTGATAGAAATGCTTAGTAACCTCAACATATTTAAGAAAGACATTAAGGTAATCAAGAACCTCTATTGGCAGCAAGCGCCTGCATATAGATTCAGCACATATACAAAGCTAGAAAGGGGCATAAAACAAGAATGTGTCTTTTCACTGGATCTATTCAATTTGTATAGTTAGACTGTTCTGAGGACCCTAGAAGTTATGCCAAGATTTGTCATCGACGGTCACAATCTGAACAACATAAGATACACAGAGGATACAGTGCTGATAGCTGACATGGAAAGAAAACTACAAGACCTCTTAACAAATGTAGCTGAAGAAAGTCAGAAGAAAAGACTACAAACTACAAAAAAAACTGAATGTATGGTCTGCAGCAAACAAATGAGCCAAAGATGCCAATTACAGGTTGGGGATACTAAAATCAAACAGGTACAAAAATTTAAATACTTGGGAAGTGTTCTAACAGAAGACAGAAAGTGCGACACTGAGATCTGAAAGCAAATTAGCATGACGAAGGATGCATTCCAGAAGCTGAACAGTGTATTAAAAAACAGGAAAATGTTGCTAGAAACAAAGAAGAGAGTACTGGATTGCTATGTGATGTCTGTTTTTCAATATGGCAGTGAATGCTGAACAATATCATCAAAGATGAAGGAAAAACTTGAAGCAACTGAAGTGTGGTTCTACAGAAGGATGCTGCAGATATCATGGATCGAGCATGTGAACAATGATGAGGTTTGGGAAAGGATGGAAACAAAGGAAATTAATACTGAGCATCATGAAAAGACAGCTAAAGTTCTTGGGACATGCGATGAAGGAAGATTTGGAGAATCTGATACTCACAAATCAGAAAGAGGGAAAGAGAGATGAGAAAGCAACAGGTAACATATTTGATGGGCCTGAGCAGGTGGATGGCAGAGCAGGGTTTGGGTGGGGTAACAGGAGAAAGCATGCTAAGAGCCACTAGGGATGTGGAAGGCCATGATCGCCTACATCCTGAAGGGACATAGCAGATAGAAGAAGAATATATTCAAACTATTGTCCTCAGCTTCATTGTTGCTATCACAAGGTTTTGGTTGTTGCGCCCTTCAGCCTTCCTCAGAAGTATATTGATCTGGATAACCTACAAGCAATTCTGAAGTAAATCCTTTATTTAATTTATGAGGGTAGACTGTTTTTATTACATTGCTCATGTCTAGAGATATTGTCTAGTTATTTTATTCAGTATTGTTCAGTTATTGCTTGTTATTTTTAGATTTTTTTTTTTTGCGGTAATAATGATTTAGCAATAAAGTCTTATTAATTAACCCATAACTGGAGAGAAAAATTCATACCTTTCCCAAGAGTAATAGGCAGAAGTGAAAAACTCACTGGGAATTGGAATTCAGTTCTGATTAATAATTCTAAGTCATTATCCATTACACCAATTGCACATCTAAGCTTACAGCACCTGGCATTCCTAAGTGGTCACCCATCTTGGTGCTGACGAGGTTCAACATTAATTTCTGTGATCATACAAGAAATGGTGTTTCAACTTGATGTGGCCATAAGCTCAGAGTGGATAATAAAAGAATAGAGAACAGTTTAAGTTTAGAGATACTAATATTAAAAGTCAATTCTTGTCCCAGTTAACTACAGATTGAACAGCTCCCAATTCGAGTGTTTCAAATTTTAAATGAGAAGAGGATTATAAAATTTGATTTGGAGAAGAAAAAAACATTCAAATTTATTTGGCAAAATAAAACCAAATATTAAAAATCATTTAGATTAGGGAAATATTATTATTATAATCATCAAAGACTTTTAAAAATTCTTTTACTTTTGAAATAATTGAATATAGCCAAAGCAATGTTTTGAATAGTTCAGTAAAACCACCTCTCAAAACAGAGGTTCCCAACCAGTGAGTCATAACCTCCTGGGGGGGCTTGTGAAGCCTTGGCAGGGGGTCCAGCATCACAGATGATATCCAAGATGAATTTCTGGATCTAAGGAACAGCTCTTCAGCTCGTGATCTCTTCAAGGTGAAATCCGTGACTCAGTTCTGGTGCGCTGTATATCAGTCATACTCCAATGCCAGCATGATAGCCTTACGTGTCCTTGTTCCATTTGCTTCAACCTACTTGTGGGAGACAGGATTTTCCACTCTTGTCAATATAAAAACAAAGAATAGGAACAGATTGGATTTTGGAGATGACATGAGAATGGCTCTAATAAACTCGGCCACAAATTTCAAAGCTTGCTACTGAAATGCAACATCAGGCATCTCACTAGCTGGGTTGGATAGCTTTTTAAACCTATGATAATATTATTTTAAGAAATATATGTTCTTTTTGTGAATTCAGGTTGGACCAATGTGCTTTAATTTGGTAATAAATAATTACAGAATTTTAAAATACTTATTTTTAGATGTTTCCTGTCCTTCACAGAAAATAAAAAGAAAATTAAGCTGCTGATAGTAAGTAGGTGGTCGCATGGGTTTCAAACTTTTAGGTAAGGGGTCGCGAGTACCAAAAGGTTGGGAACCACTGCCTCAAAATGATCACTTATTAACAAAGTCATGCCCAAAACAGTAGCAAATACTTCAACATAAAGCCAACCTTACTAGCAAATCAGTGAAATATACCTCATATAACAAAGAAATTCTGAACCCTTTCTGAAATGTGAACCAACCTTTAACTTCTCTGCTGCAAGTTGTTTGCTCTGATGTGTGGATTTCTCGATGACTTCCTGCAGAGACGTGGCATAGAGCAAGGCAGCTTTCAGTTGTGTCTCTGTAAGCACCCACAGGAGATCATCTAGCAACAAGATGACACGTGATGACACAATGCTGCAGTCTGCAAAGATGAAACATAGTATCAACTTCAAGACAAGAATAAGAGTAAAAAACTATCTTAAGAATTATGTATGGGTCATTTGGGAGATGAAAAGTCCTAATTTGAAAGCTAAAGTCACACTTTTGTAACATAATACCTTTTCTTTTTTAAATATTAAGGATTTAAAAAATATATGTAAAGAAAAGCTTAGATGTATTTAATTCATTTAAACTTATTTTTTCACCAGTGCTTCAGTCATTATCAGCTTTGTTTTAATTTTAATCTGTGCAATATATGATGGGGAATCTTTCCATAAAGCAGTGATTAGTGAATTCAATTGTTACCAAATGCCCAACAAGAAAATGTCTTAGTAAAAACTTAGTAAATAATGATACAAAATATGGTTAGAAGGTCTGAGAAAAAAAAATTACAAAGAATTTAATAAAGTCAACACAAAATATGGATTTTACCCCCAAGAATACACTGACTTATTACATCCTCAGATTAAAAAAAAAATTCACTGACCATCACTTTTGAGATACAAAAAAAGTTAAAATCTTTTCTGTTCCTGAAGTATTATTTTAATTACACTAAAAGGAAAAAAACAAAATCAACATTTGGTTAAATTTCAAGAGACCTGTCATCAGTAAATTGTCTTTAAAGTAATTGATTTAAAAAACATGAATTTTTGTGTAAGTACTCATCATAAACTGTTTATCTATTTGATATTTTTCAGAGGGGTAGGTTTCTTCAACTTTTGATTTTTTTTTAATCTGAAACAAATTTAAAATGAAAATACACAATCTTGGCCATGTCTCACCATTACAGTGGGTCAAATATTACTATTTTCTGCATTTTTTCTAGTAATGTAAATACAGCTATGCATATGGGTGTGGTTAGAACCAGTCTTAATTGTGCCTCCCACAGTATGGTGCTTGTTATGGTGTCACCATTCTTTAAAGTTTTGTTTGTCAGGCATCAGTTCCATAATGACATATCAGTGAAAGAAAGCATGGAAAATTTTAGTATTTTAGTGCACACGTACCAAAACTTTCAAAAATTTCAATGAACACCATTATGATGATAAACATCATAACATTCTGAATTTTGATACTGCACCTCTCCCCCATAACCATGTTTAATTTAAGAGCCAAAAAGTATTAGTAATGAAAATAAATATCACTCTTAATATAGACTAATGGTTAGTAAACTTATCTCACAGACAATTGCTAATGAGTTCAATCCTCACAGGATGCAGCACCATTGTAAACTCATGTCAAAATAACCCTAATAAATATATTTAAACACGCCTAGTGAAACTTTAAGGGGTTATCTCATAGTTAATTATCCCAATGATACTAAAATTAGATATGTTTATTTGTAAGACTGGATCAACATAATTTTTTTCTACTGCTGTTCCTCCCATTTACAATAATTAACTAAGTTTATTGTGCTAGATATAACAATATGTTCTATGCTAACCGTTTCTTCTTCTCACTTCTTGAAATCTTTTCTTGCTTTCCAGTCAATTTTGATCTTCAAAAAATTTAAGTCTAATGTCAATCATCATCATTATCTTTTGCCTCCTTAAATCCTGTTCTTTTATTGTCCTCTCCATTTTTTCTTAAATTCTTTTACTCAGTAATCCCTTGCATTTTAGTGGCTTTATCACTTTGGTTGGGGTGCAATGAAAAAAAAAAGAACTATTGTATTGGCCAAAGTAGTTGCATACTTTCCACTGGTGTCTAGCAGGCAGGTTCTAAGCACAATCTTTCTACTCAATATTTTGTTCCATTAGACAAAATGCTTAAGTAAAATATATATCAAAATGTGTTCAACCTGACTCACTTCCAGAGTATGGCCATACATAATTAGAATTTTGGTTAGAAAGATTGCTTGATTAGGCCAAGAACTTTTTGGTAACGCCTCATATTAATGAGGTAACAATGATTAACTTAGTATAAGGTTTAAAGTCCTTTAAAGTTCATGAAAAGGGTTAAATAAAGGAAACTACTAAAACCATTAGTTATAAGATATTTCCACATTATCATCCCACAAGTAATATTTTTATTTCTGATTTTTTATTCTCTTTAATACTTGAAAATTTGAAACATAAGATACATAGGAACCAGTTATAGTGAGAATCAGGATTTAAAATCTTGATGAGTTAACCATATTGCCAAGTTAGAGTACAGGTCTTCATATGTTTGATCATTATGATTTTAACACACAAACACACACTAGCCAGCAAATTAGTTATAAATCAGGACATTGTCCAAAAGATAAGCAAAAGAATGAGAGAGTACAACAAAAATGAGACAGAAAAAATGAACTGCCAATTAACAACAACAAACCATTTATGTTCTTTTTGACAGCAATCCGCAACTTAGCCTGATTCGCAATGAGTCGAATTGGAGTTTGGGTGATGACACCTTTTGCATGTGGGTCAACAGCCTGTGCCTCAATTCTGGTTGCCTGCCAGTCTACCTCTTTAAAAATAAGAACTTCTCCCCGAGAAACATCCTTGATACGAGTCAGTCGAAGGTCAGTGGTTGCATGCCACGTTGGGGATACACTCTGAACTTTTACTCGGGACATCTGAAAAAAGAAAGGCAAATAAAACTTGGTAGTAACAACTGAAACTCCTAATGTGTAAGGCAAATAAAGAAGAGAGTTATGAATATTAAACAGAAAACAAAGAAAGGATTTAAAATGAAAAATAAAGAAAAAAAATTTAAATGAGGATTATTGCTACCACTTGCTGCTATAACTTGAGATTTTCTAAAATTTATTTTCTAAACAAACAATTTTGTGTTTATCAAAAAGAAGCTATGAATCTATTCCAAAATTGGCTTAGTCCATAAAATACTGACAATAGAACTTTTTATTGTATAATCATTTGCTTAAATTAAAAAAATAAACATATTTTTTATATACTGTATATACTTGCATATCATTCATAAAATTAGCACATGTACTGCTCAGCACATACACTAATTTTATATCTCATGTATGATGTGAGCCCCTTAAAATTACCTTTAAATTTAGGTCTTCAAAAGTCACATGATACATGAGCATACACAGTATATATCTAAAATATGATGAACATTCCCAAAATTGTATAATAAAATCACCCTACCAGTTCAGTCAGTGCCATACATGAAACACACTTGGGCGTTCATGTCTCTTTTGAGACATGACTGATTGGGAAGATTATCCCACAGTAGGTTGCCATTGCTTTCTGCGGTAGACTGTTTGCCAGCTAAGGCTACAGAATCCAATCTGTCCTGTTATTTAACCCATAACTGGAGGGAAGAAATGGATTAATACCTTTCCCAAGGGTATTTGCACGTAAGTGAATGCAATGAATTCAACTGAAATTCAAACTCGGCTCCTCAATTTCTTGTTCCGAACCGACATCTACTGCACCACAATGCACATCCACATACCAGGTAAGTTATTGTAAATATTGTAACAAAATCATATTATAATCTTAAAGTCATATGGTATATTTTGCCAAAATCATCTGGTTAAGAATTTTATTCTGAAAATATTGACTTGAATAATTTATATGCACTAATCAAAAATGTATTAATCAATTATAACTTATATGAAATGATGTAATTTGTACCTCAAATTTTAGTCTCATTCACAATTTCTAACTTGCATACTTTTTAATTAAAATATAGTACCTATAAAATGATACAATAAAAATGCTATGAATTAAATGTTTATTAATCTGATTTTTTATGAAAAATTTATTTATAGTAGTTTGCAGCCTAGTATTCTTATGTTCTTCATATAAATGACAGTAGTGAGAAATTACCCCTTAAAATTTTCTGTAAATTTGCCAGTTTCTGCTTTCAACAGAGTCTGCTTTTAAACATTTTCCTTTAAATTTTTCAATTACCCTGAAATATTCCTTTTACTGTTGCTTTTCTGAATTTGTGCTTGAGGCCTATTTTTGATTTTGACATACTTCAGTATTTCTTATGAGTAAAAACTTTTTCTAAAGAAATGAGTTTTTTGTGTATCTTCACAAAGTCTTTTGTTCATGCCTAGAAAAGAGTAAAGTAAAAAAAAAATACAAAATTAGTTCAAGGATGCACGCATGGCTTCAGTAGCCAGTTTAATAGTACACAACTATGTAATATATATTTCCTATTTTCAAATATCATAATTATTAGCATTTTTACTGAAAATTTTATAATCTTTCTATCGTAAATGCATACATCTTTTATATTTCGATATTTTTTCATAAATGTAAATTTCTGTATTTAATTAAATTGTCTATTCTTTTTTCTTTTTACAAAAAAATGAGAAATTTCCTTTTAAAACCTTCAAAATAAACATGAAAAAATGTCAAAATATTCAAAAATTTTAATAGAGACATATTCAAATATGTATTTTTTTATTATTGGCTCATATTTATAACTTTCCATTTTTTAAACACTACTATAATTACTTAGATAACGTAATACTTGACAAACAAAATAACTACCCATTTTTAAATTTTCATTAATCAGTAACTATAAAAAAAATCAATTTTCAATTGCTATGGTTAAACTGAAGAATGTTTTATTGCACTAGTCAAGTATTATGTATGCACTAACTGAACTTTGGTATAAAAATTTTAGCTCACTCATCAAATACACATTAACTGAATGTGCATCAATCGAGGGATTTCTGTATATATGAATAAAGATTTATCTTAAATAAAATTTATCTTAAACAACAAGTTTCATCCTCTGATGGACTTGATCAAGACAAATGTAAGGATTTTTTTTTTATTTTGTAAAAATTATCTATAAAGCAAAAATTAAAAATGTCACTAGTTTTTCAATTTACTTTTAAATTTAAGAATGCTCATTAATATTCATGAGGCTAACTAAAAGTCAAGTTAAAATATGATGGATGCTAAGTGATGTAATTTAATGTCTAATAAACAAAAGAAATTTTTTTTAATAATGTAATTGATATTTGTATTATTTTGTCTTTAGTCATCGTCCTTTTACAGAAATATTTTTAGTTTATATATATATATATATGCAGAAATATAGTTTTGAGGTCTCCTATATTGATAGGATAAAGTACTCAATATCAGAGATTGAGCATATGTAAATATAAAAGTGAACATTAAGTCAACACTCAGAGGCGACAGACTGTTTCATGCTAGGCACAATCATCTGACCATATGATTGTGCCTAACATGAAAAAGTTTGTCGCCTCTGAGTGTTGACTTCAATGTTCACTTATATATATATATATAACACACACACAATCACTACCTAATCCAGTAGGTATTTTTAGACTGTAATTTCTTCTATTGTATAAATGAATAAACAAATTGATTTTCAATCAAATCATGCTGCAAACACTGGCTCTTATCTAATCAACAAAGTTAAGCAGCATTGAACTTGATTAGTATTTTATTTAGTGACCACTGAGAATTACTAGTTAATGTAAGCACCTCATGGCCTTGTGCCAGAAAAATCAAGGAATAAAAAAAAAATTATAAATTTGAATTTCGCAATGCTTTTTGCAATTTGTTACTTTGTACTTTATTACTAAGACGGACTCACCACATTCACACCTTGACTCATCTGACATGCATTTGGAAATAACATATCAGAGAATAAGACACCTACCTGCAAGCATGCCTGGAATGTTTTCGAGAGGAAGAACACCTGAACAGAATTTATGTGTACATAAATGCCATCAATTACTCGTTCCACAAAACCATATTTGCCAGGCCTGAACAAAAAAAAAAAGTTCATATATGATTTGTTTTTAACTATCAAAAAGAGTTACATTGTTAGTATTTAAGAGAAGAACCACTGCTGTTTATATTAGTTTTGTAGTAGAACCAGTTTCTGAAGTTTTTTTCAACTAAATCTAAGAAGCAGAATGATATATCATTTATTCTCGCATAAGACCACAATAAAGAAGCATCCAGTGAAGATTGAAGTTGTTACACTAGAAAAGGACTAGAATTAACATATTAACCATTTCTCTACAGCAAGTCTCTAATGAAATGAATAATGTATATAACACCTAAGCAAGCTGTAGCTTAAAAAGCCATCAACACTAAACAAAGATGAAGAGTTGAAAGATATTAATCTTTATAAAATCCTTTTTAATAGTTTAAATAAGTTTCAGTTATGTTTTTCCAAAAGTGATAACGGCACATCATACAATAAAAATACAAAGCTTTTAATTTCTCCATATCACATTGACACTAAAAGATGAATTCAGCCATTCTTGTTCTATAATGAGTAGGCGTGAACCTTAAAAAATGACAGCAAAATATTTATATCGATATGCCCTCTAAAATAATGATAGCATGCATATTGATGTACCTACAATTGAAAAAACTACTAAAATATTCCAGACTCCTCAGCATAACAGGAGGGAAATATATATATATATATATATATATATATATATTTAGTATATCGAGGCAGCAAGTAATTTTCTAAACATATGCTGTTAAATATAAGAGACAATGAATGTCTATTATGTTTAATCATGAGCCATTCTAAACGTCGTATTTTTACTTTAATTTCAGTTGAAAATAAAGACAAAAATTCTCCAACATTTGGATAATTATTTATTAGTTTTCTTCTAAGCTTTCGGCTCACATGAGCCATCTTCAGAGAGGTCGTTCAAACTGAAATATTATAAAATCCACCATCACCAACGATTTTATTTTATGTTGACATAAAACTCCGCTTGGCAACAGCAATAGTTACCAAAAATAATAAACGCAGTTCTTAAGTTTGCAATGCAGTTTTATGACGTCACACCGCGGGATAGCACGCAATGACAACAAAACCATGTAGTCAAATGCAATGTAATATGTTATTTCCTGTTTTAAAGTTGATTTTATTGAGTGTTGGTTGTTTTGATTTGATGTACATGGCCTCCAATATCTGCAGGTTCCTCTTACTGTGTGTATGAGTAAGGATCACCGTATTGTTGACCAAAATCTGTCTGATATTACCTAAATGTTTATGTTTTTCAGAGAAATGTTGTTTAATAGTACTCTGATCAGAAAGATCACATGTAACTCTATGGGAGAGCGTGGTTGTAGTAAAACCAATATATGTACTAGGTTTTTGATTAGTATCAGAGATGCAATCTCTGAATGGGCATGTAAATTGGTACACTACATTGGTTTTGTAGCACTAAACTAAATCTTTCTTAAAATTAAAGTAAAATTATGTTTAGAACAGCTCATGATTAAACATAATAGACATTCATTGTCTCTTATATTTAACAGCATATGTTTAGAAAATATATATATATATATATATATATATATATATAAAATCTTCACTACTCGATGACATAATTACTGCAAAAAAAAATAAAATAATAAGGCACTGTTAAAGAGCAAACACACAGCAAGAGCTTTCATAAATGGTGGTAACGAGAATGAACTGAGCCAATGCTGCCTCTCTATTGTCTCTCCCCATGAGCGTTACAGGAGGGAAATTATATATATATATATATATATATATATAATAAGATTATTGTGTATGCGTGTATATATATATATATATATATATATATACACGCATACACAATAATCTTTATTATAATAGAGAGGATGTTTTTGCGCTTTATAACTCAAAAGGAATTAATTTCCAGATTATGTGCAGAATAAGTAGTTTGTTTTTAGCCTTACACATTATTTTTAATTGACAAATCTTCAATCTTGATGAAGACGTGAAGCATAGTTGAAGTTTGCTAACAAAAGAGCATCTATCAATTATGACAATGAAAGATTAAATGCAGCTTCATCAGCAAATACGAGACAATAATAGAACAATTACCTAAGTGGGTAAAACTGTGCAGATTTTAATTTCAAAATAATTAAAATTTTGGTTGCAAGATTGGGGGATTGGCATAAACAATCATAATCAATACAAAAATTTGTCTGCAAAAATGGAAAAACTGTCTCACCTTAAGCTTGCCACCTGCGGATTATTTGGAGGCCGTGGGTTCTCACAAGTTTCTACTTCCAGAACGACTTCATCCAGGTACTGAAAAAAAAAAAAAAAAGTGCATGAAATAAAAATCAGCGTAATAGGCAGGTAGCATAAAATTAAAAGAATATATTAATGAAGAGAACAAAGCCAAGTTAATCTTTTTCTATCACTTCTAAATGGATTATGCCTATCACCTTTTAAAAGTTATTTATTGGAACTTTTTGCTAGAGAACTTTTTGGAGAAGAATTTTACCATGGGCCTTTTGAAGTTATTTTATAATTAAAGCACTTTTGAATAGACAGTAAGATTCTTTCAGAAAAAAAACTTTGTGGATTGATAAAACTGTTTTTAAAATAAATCAAACAAGGTTCAAGGTCCACTTCATTTATCATGAAGAGGTGATTTATAAAAAAAAAAAAAAAAAAAAGAAAAAATATTGCAATCTTATCAGAAATTTTTAAATTAATTATCAATATTCTCTCTCATTAGTCATTTTTTATTTCTTCTAAGATTTCGTCCAAATCCTTGTACAATCCTCTCCAAAAACATAAAAAGCTGAAATCAAAATGACAGAGAAACTGTTACAATAAACATCAGCAAGTCAGGAAAAAACAGGCTGAATTCTAAAAATAAGAATTTGTCATTGAAAAACTTTACATGGAAAAGATCAAAGACTGAGTCAACTGGAAGGTTAAAAAAAAAAGGAATAAAGATTATCCTTAGTATTAGGTTGTTACATAGATTTGTTTGTTTCATCTGATGTTCTGTGAGTGATTTCGAAGAATAATCTTTCATAGCATTTTTTGCTTCTTAGCAACTCTGAGTCATCCTGTGAAACTTGTTTAATGTTATTGAAATTTTATTTCAGATTTGACACCTATTTGAGAATGCTGTGTAGACAAGAATGAGCATGTCAACCTTTCTCTTTGCTTTTAATTAAAGCCACAAAGCTGCCAAAGCTGCTAGAGTCATTTGTGCTGAACACACAGATAAATTCATTACAGACAGAAAGATATAAAATGCTTCAAAACAACAAAATGGTCAATGCTAAGCTGTATGTTGAACAGGGTCAAAGATACAATTCAGCTGAAAAGACCTGACCAGAGATACAGTGATTATTCAATATGACAATGCTCATCCACACATTGCTAAGATGACCAAATAGATAAAGAGCTCAGTTAAAAAGTTCTGCCAAACCCACCATATTCTGATTTAGCTCCTTCAGACTATCACCTTTTTGGGGTCGCTTTCTAACATTTTGAGGGGTGTTTCATTGAACAATGATGTGGAATTTAAAATTTTACTTGAATTTTTCTAGTCAAAACCAAGAGATTTCTATCATCAAAACTTTGAATGGTAGATCATTGGCAGGTCATAAACAATGAAATGGAATTGTTTAATGATTCATTAGAACTATTAATAAATAATAAGTATTAAAATAAATTATTAACAAAAGAGGTGAACAAATTTATGCAACAACCTAATACTTTTAAATAGTCACCCATTCAATATTTAATGTTTATAGTTTAAACAGTTATTAATGTTACTAAAATTTACATGCATGTCACTAATTGATAAAATTACCATCACTTAATAATTACAACTGTCTTTAGAGAAGTAACCAGAACTAATCAGAAAATGTTCCATTTTTGATCATTCAAATCAGCATCTACACTTGTGTTGCTATGATCATTACATTTCAGCCAGAGAGTTCTCTGATCATTCACAGAGTGTATCTCCTAGATAGGAACAACTCATTGATACAAGACAGAAAGATTTTTTCAGGTACTCAATGAATCACCAAATAATACTTAAAAAAAACATCAGATAAACTAGACTAAAAGGAATTATTTTATTGCTTTTTAAGATAAAAGATAAACCAGTTAATGAAAATACTTCCTCTAAAGAATCAAAACAACATACTATATTTCTCAACATAAAAGATGATATTTTCTTTCCAAAATAGATCTTGAAAATTCAACCTGCATCCATAGGTGAAAAGTTACATTCTTATTTTTATTATATCAAAATTGGGATTTCAAGATCAGAAAATATGGTAAATTTATTAACTAGAACTCCCAACAACATTTTCCTTAGCAACCAGGGTGAACTCAAACTGATATTCTTTTCCAAAATTTATCTTAATGGATGCTGCTAAGTATGGATTCTCATTCCCCTACCCCAACTTCTATGTACTATGTTTATTCAGGATGTTGACCATGGCTCCAGTTCTTTGTAGCACTTAATAACTTTTTGCTATCTCTCTGAAATCCTGCTATACCATCCATTCACTGAAGCTCACCAGGTACATTGCTTTTTTCTGGCCCTCTTACTTTCAATCTGTTTTGTGAGTGTCAAATTTTCCAAGCACTTTTTCCCTTATGTGCCTTAGAAATTTCACCTGTCTCTTCCTGATGTTAAACATACGTGTGCCTTTTTGTTATTCTCAGCATCCTTCTGTAGAACCATACCTACCACAACACATTTTCTGTTAATTTGAAAACTCTGTGGAGCAAATAGCATATTCATAAACTCCTCCCTAAGTAGTCAGAAAGAGAATCGCAACATATCACCATTTTATATATTTCCAAAAGAAGAATGAGACAAAATTAAAATGAGAAGAAGCAATCATAACATTATATTGAAATCACAACCTGAATTTTGATGCCAACCTACAATTAGGTGTGCATTCAAGATAACTTACTATACTCTTATGAAACAAAAAAAGAAATAATAATGCTATTAACTAAGGTTTGAGGATAAACAATAACTGGGTTAACCATTGTATAAAAGAAAAACAATTTATAAGTTACAATTATTGTTTAGATTTCATTGACCAAGGAGAGACTATCAAGAGCTAATTTAAAACAAACAAAATTTAAATAGAACCAATGCAAATCCAAAATAGTAGAATATCAGATTAGTGGACATGGGGGCTGATGCAATTGATTAGTGAAGCTCATTGTCACTAAATACAAATAGGGGGAAAATTGATTTTAAGTCAAAATTCAATACATCAGTTACAGATTGTAAACATTCATAACACTAAGTTATAATATTCATAGTTGAATAATTATACATCTAATAGTAAATATTTAGCTGTAATTTGAAGATTATATTTAATATTCATATTTATAACAACCATATATATTAGGTTTTACAAGCAAATGCTGTTTAGCGAATTTAAACTTCTACAAAGAAAACTAAACTCTAAAGGTTACACAAATATAAACTACAGATCCAGTAAAGAAAACTGATCTATAATAATACATTTTTATAGTTACATAGATACTGTAGATTTTGCATATACAAGTGCATGGAGAAATAAATATATTACAAAACATACTTTAATGTATTTTTTAAAAATTATATCAACTTTAAAACAAACTGTTTTTTTTTAATATTTTCATATATTCAGATGAGAGAATTCATAAATTTTAAAAGAATTGAAACCCAAGTAAATATCTGAGCTGGGATAGTAAATTTTTAATATTTTATGGGATGGTTCTTTATTCAGAGATTACTGGAGAGTAAGTAATTAAAATATGTAAATCTACTTTTCAATTTCTGACAATCACCAAAGTTCCAGCAAGAGAAGAACAAAAGGAATGCTTTGCACATAAAGAATTCCAATTCTTGAAAAAGATAAATATATTTGTGTAGGGTAACATGACCATTTACTCTTCATTTATAGAAGACTCTTCAACAGTGTAAAATATAGTGTTTCACTGGGACTAGAGTTTGCTTAATCTATGTACATAGGTAGAAATAACTTCAGAATTACATCTTACATTGGATTTATTGTTTACTGTTAGAATCATAGGATGGGTGAAGTACTATAAACAAAAACAAAAAATGGAATGTGTTTGACAAATATTTGAACATGCCAGGTGGCATAACAATTATCAATATAGAAAATAAAATTGGCAAAGTTAGTTTTAATTTTGACCAGTTCATGTTAAACTAAATGTCCTTGGGAAACACTTGAATCTACCTTTATCTGCATTTTGTTCCACTGTCAAATATTTTGATAAGTTTCTCTTCATGAGAATTCAACAACAGTTGGGAGAGAGAGTGAGTGAGTAAACACTTGGACAAATAACTCACACAAAACTGCTTTACCTGCCCAGTCAGTAGTGGTTAAAAGCTCACAGTCAGCCTTGAAGCATAAATATTCACAAAACTTAGTTTTGTTTGACTCAATGCTATATGGAAAATTGCTATGCAAATTTTCAAAATAGAGAAAAATCAGCATTTGAAATTCTGGCTTTTACATGTGTTTGAAAATTGACCATCAACACTGTTAAAAAGAAAATCAACTACATTAGTCAGTGTGTGTGTGTGTGTGTGTGTGTGTGTGTGTGTATATATATACACATATACACACTGACTGAGGTAGTTGATTTTCTTTTTACCAGTGTTTATATATATATATATATATATATATATATATATATATATATAAGATAAGATACTTCCGCATTTTTTTTTTTTGTTACAAAACAGCATAGAATGATGAAAAAGGCCCCAAAATTAATGAAAATAAAGTTATATTGTCAAATTGTTTACGTTATTAAGGGGAAAGACCAAAGTATTTATTGATTATTTTATTTAATCTTTTAATCCTTTCTAGCGTATTCAAAATTTCAATTAAAAATCTTGTTTTTCCTTATGTCAATGGTGAGCCAAAGATTACTATGAGAAATTTAGAATTTTTTGTGATAAAAAACACATTGTTTTGGAAATTCATGCAAAATTAAATAATTGTTGAATTTTAATGCAATTTTTAGAATTTATTCACAAATGAACTAAATTATCTTTAAATTTTTTTCTTTTTACGCACATTCTTTTTACATTTGTTATACCCCACTTACTTAATTTTATAAAAATTCAGGAAATTAAAATTTCAGCTTCTTCATATTTGTAATAGTTAAAAGCAGGAATCCTAGGAGAATTTAAATCATCAATTTGTTTTTGTCAAATAGAAACACTATTTACTGAAAATATATTCTGAATTGTATAAAAAAAATTATGGGATTTAATTAGAAAAGCTTTTAAATGCTTTTATAAATAAGATATATTAAGGGCACTATTGTCTTCAAAAAAAAATTCTTTTGATGAATAATGAATTTTTAGAAGAGTTTTTTCATATTCTTTTATTTTAGTTAGAAAAATTTATTAAGTTTTAAATCTTAAAATTCTGTATTATTTTCAGCCTTTTAGATAAAAAAAAAGGCTAGTGAAAACTAATAAAAAATGGAAAAGCTTAATACAAATCATCAAACACAAATGTTTTTTAAAGAATTTTGAATATTTTTGTGTATAAATGTGCCCATTTTTGTAAGTATGGGTGACCATACATGACATTATAAGAAAATAAAAGCAATGACTACAATAAACTTAAAGCCAA